>QJOA01000322.1:0-70444 GCA_004155915.1 Monosporascus sp. CRB-9-2
AGCTTCCTAGCCACTGCTCTCTGGAGCAAGAACTATCCATGACAATTTTACACTTTCCACACTCTATGCAACCTTTCCTCGCGATCAGCCAAACTGTGACAGTTATGAGCCCGGTGCTCTAGCTGCGCAAGATAGCTACGGTTAAGTTGATCGCAACTTCTTATCTACTGATTTAACACCTTATTACCTTCAATATGTCGGATGATCCCATTCCCAAGGATGTGATCCTTAAGGATCGCTTCAGTTACCCCAACTGGTTCCTCTCCTTACGCTTCAACGCTTTCTTACGCGGCGTCTGGCACCTTATCGACCTAGATGCACCCGACGTTAATCGCCTCACGGGCGCTCGCAAGCTCCCTACGCTCGAGGAATATACCGCGGAAGCTAACGCTTAACTGCAAAGACAACATACGGAGGCCTTGACCGCCTGGCAAGACTCCCATGTTAATCTCGATTAGCGTGGCCCTACCCCCGAAGCTCCTAAGGAGCTGCAGGCCGCAGATCTAAAGGAACAATATAAGATAAATCTCAAGCGCCTTGCAGCAAACGTCCAGGAAGAGTTACGGGAAGCTTCCAAGATCGACGTCAAGTACACCAATATTCAGACGTGGATCAGCGTAACGGTAGAAAACCAGATCCTTAGGAACGCCCAAGCCACCCTGGTTATCCAAAGAAAAATTACGATCCAGGACTTGCTTAAGGAATTGCGGGATTAACTCGCCCCCTTTTAATTAAGTACCATTACGACGGTGCGTAAGGAGTACCGCAAAGCCTTACGCCTGGCCGAGGTGGGCCACATAAAGCCTGATTAGTGGTACCGGACCTGGTTCACCGCCTATACCTAGGCGAAAGCGTATAACCTTTAGGAAATTAAAGGTCCGTTTGCGGCAAAAAACTTTCTAAGTGCTATAGCAAAGCGCCTTGTACTAAACTGGGGCCAAAGGGAGCTTTTTAACCTTATCCGGAATAATTCGCTTAACAGGCCTACTATAACCCTAAAAAAATTAAGGGCTTGGTTTTCGGTAATGTGCTACGAAAACAAGTTGCGGGCCGAAACTAAAAAGCCCGGGATTTTTGCTACGTTAACACCGGGATTACTTTCCGAATTAAGATTAATGCCCCTACCCAGCGAAAATTCTTCTTCGTTTAAGGAATTTAACAAAAAGGGTAACAAATATCCCTGCCTTACTACGCTGGACAAGACCCATAAATGGGAGCTTACTGAATGTACTAATTTACGTTTCGCGATTACGGGGGTAACCGTTTGCAGGTTCCGCCATTTCAGTAAAAAGGACCTAAAGGGGATTCGCGAACGTTTTAAATATAACAGGTGGAAAAAGCTCCGCAATAATCTTATAAAGCTCCTTAAGTGGAAGGAATTAATTCGGGATATTATAAAACGATTAGCGCCTAATAACAATACCAACATTAACGCGCAATTCGGCAATATTACGGCAACGTTAATCGATCCCTATATTTTAAACGCCCTTAATCCCATTCCAGGCATTTATATTACCATCCATTTCGGCAAGCACCCTTTATCCTAGTCCACCCTGATCGATAACTATGGGGCGAGGTACTTGGTAAACACCAGAAACCTGCTCGTCCCCGGCTCCTTTGTACCTGATATTACAAGGCAAATAGTAAAAACGGGATTATCTTCGTTACCGATTAATGGCATAGGGAAAAAAGTAATTAAGAAAGTATTGCGTAAAGCTTTTAGAAAGCTACAGCATAATCTTATCCTTAACGATATGGTAGTAGTAAAAGGTTTTCACGTTAATATCGTTTCGGAAGCTTTGCTTCGGAAGGCTAGGATCTGGTACTACGGTTTGGACTGCTCTTTAAGGAAGGAAGAGATTAACAAAAGCATTATTTTTGCGAAGCTTATTTAAGTATATAACCTAACTTTCCTTGAATACAAGCCGTTATCCTTTTATTCGAATATTTTACCAGTAATCCCGTAAAACCTAGCAAGCGTTTTAATATTTCCGACGATCAGTAGAAAAAAGAAAGGGAGGCCGTGAAGGCGATTAAGGGATCCCCTACGCCTTCGCGAAGGAATAAAGGATTTTTGGCACCTTAGGTCTGGGCACTTAGAACCTGTGGCGTTAAGATCGTTCGTTAAGAACGCCAGGAACGTTGTTATAAGCGGGACGGCGCGTCTAAAATGTGAGGATTGTGTTCGTACGTACGCCTTTTAAATGATTTCAAGGCGCTTTCTCTAGAGCCGAGCTCCCAGACCCTTCTGGCGCGTTATGTGGGATTATTTCGATTATCCTACAAGGTTCGATGGCTTTAGGTGGCTCCTGGTGATCAAAGACGAGTACAGTAGGAAGCTTTTCGCCTTTTTAACAGTCGATCGCACGAAAGAAACGGCGTTCCGCATTATTAGGGATTTCGAGCACTGGGTGCGTAGGTAATACAGGCTCCTTATCTGCAAAATCAAGCAGGATAATAATACTGGGATAATCGCAATAAACGGATTTACGGATTATTAAGCATAATGTACCGAGGAAGGGATCGAGCTTAAGCTGCCTCCCCCATATACCAAGGAACCTATGGAAGGGAGCAAGCGAGCAGGTTAAGAGCTGATTAACAAAGCTTTCAAAATAAGGCTGGGAGCAAATCTTCTTAAGAACCTATGGCCTGAAGTAATAAAAGCGGCAGCGTAGCTATATAATATAAGCCCGAGCTACGCGCACGATTTTCTTTCGCCAAATAAGGTGCTCGTTCGCTGGTTTAGGTAATACTTCCGTTGGTATAATCCCGTTATTATAAATACGATTACGGTAGATTTCAGACCCGACTGGTCTGGGATTTTCGCATATGGCGCGCGAGCGTATCCGTTAACAAAAGATCGAGAAGCTGGAAAAAAAAGGCGAGCACAGAAACTGGAACCGAAAGCTTATATCGGTTATTTGGTAAGGTACCGAGCTTTTAACATTTACCGAATATAGGTGCCCGAGTTCCGCAAGGTTATTACTACGCGTAACGTTATATTTGATAAAAATATCTTTTTTAAGCCAAAAAAAAAAAGGAGGAAGCGTTCGTTCCAGCTATAAGCCGGGAACTCGCAAATAAACTATATATTTCCGAAGAATTGGACGAAGAAAATCCAGTTTTTAATATGCTTAACGCGTAGGATAACCTTTACATTGATTACAGCACTTTAAAGACTACAGATAGCTTTGCTCCCGAATTAAAGGACTTAATAAGTGGCCAACTAAAGGGTTAAAACTCGGGGGTGAAGGAGCGTCTGGGCAAGGCTGGAGTTGATCGTAAACTTTTAACCCTTGAGAACATTCCTGATCCGGATAACGAAATCCAGGGAAGCGCTTAAGAAAGCGAGGTTTAGCTGCAAGCTGAAGCTGACTCTTAGCTGCTTGCTGAGAGCATTAAGCCTGCGGAGTACCCGCAGGCTGATAACGAAAAAAATGGTACGGAGGAAGCCTCCCGGAAAATGCATTTAACGGGACCTACAGGCGAATCAGCCCATTTGCACCCATTTAAAGTCAGGCTCGGGACTTTAATAGATAAAGAACAGTCCGGTAATCAGGGGATCTCTGCCCCCCGTGCTCCAAAACCCAAAAAGAATAAGGGAAAGCAACCGCAAGCACCTATTTAAAGAAATAAAAGGCTACGGAAGCGAAAAAATCCTGATAACACCGAAAACGGTAGCGCTTATTCAATAAATGCTACCGTAATCTATGGGAGCAATAAAATATGCCTGGCCCTAAATCGAAACTGGAAGGATGTTATTTACCTGTTCCCGTTACTGCAGCATACAACAGAACAAGGACATAAGGAACTATGCACCTTCCATGCAATAATCGCGGCAGGGGCGCTGCAAAAGCATGCTAAGCGGCTTAGCGCTGCACCTAATAAAGCCAAGATCCACAGGGATTAGCTAAAAGCTAAGCCGCCGAAGTACTGGAAGGATTTTGAAAAACACCCTTTAGGCGACGCCTTTAAGAAAGACGTTAAGAAAAAGATTAAGGCGCTTACCAAACGCGGTATATAAAAGGAAATACCGATTACATAGGCCAAATCCAAGCTAATCCCTCTTAAATAAGTATTTACATATAAATTCGATAAAAATAACTGGCTAAAACGCTGCAAATTACGTATCTATATGCGTAACGATTTCCAGGAAACAGATTCGATTATTAGCATATACGCTATTACGCTTGCAGCTAGATCCTTTAAAACGGCGATAATTATAGCTACCAAATAAAACCTTAAAGCCCGTCAGTACGATATAAAAACAGCGTTCTTAAACGCTTTTCGGAAAAAACAGGCCTTAATAACCTGCGCTTTTCTAAACGGCTTTAAAAAGAGCGGTATATATGCGGAGATCGAAAGAGCCTTATATGGGCTTAAGGACTCGCCTTTACTATAATATCGGGAATTTTCCATTACCTTATAAAAACTGGGGTTTATTTTATTCCTAAAAAAGCCGTACCTATTTTACGACGAGTAGCGTACGCTTATTCTTATATTCTTCGTAAACGATTTGCTACTTTTTTATTACCGAAATTATTAACCTGCAGCTGATAAGTTAACCTTTAAATTAAAGGAAACGTACGAACTTAAGAATTAAGGCGAACTGAGCTGGTTTTTCGGTATTCGGGTAATCCGCGATAGATTAAAGAGGCAGATTACTTTGATGCATAACTTTTATATCGAAAAGATCGCTATTTGCTTTGGGTTGGCAAGTGACGCCTATGTGCCGCCAACCCCTTTAAGGACAGAAAAGTTTATCTCCAACAGCGGAATAGTTTTTAAGGAGTAGGTTAAAGGATATCAAAAGCGCGTGGGCTTCATCCTATATACAGCAGTAATAATCCGCCTAGACGTAACTTTCGCTGCATCCTTATTATTAAAGTTTCTAACCAACCCATTAGCTAAGTACTTTAAGGCCGCTAATAAGGTAATCTGTTACCTTTACCATACGCGTTTTTTTGCGATCGTATACGGGGGTGCGAGTAACGAAGCCTAGGTTTTGTTAATCGCAGGAGATGCATTATTTATTGATAACCCCGAAACGCGGCGATCTTTTCAGGGCTATATTATAACCCTGTACGGAAAAGCGATTATATAGAAGGCAGCTTGTTAGGTAACGGTAACGACCTTTATAATAAAGGCTAAGCTGTTCGCGTTAAAGCATACGGCTAAAAAGGCCATGGCTTTTAAGCGCCTGTTCCGAGATCTAAGGCTAAAATTAGGCCAGATTTGGGAGATCTTTTGCGATAATCAGCAGACGATTAAACTGGTAATTAGGGAAAACGAGAGAGTTATTATTCGGATACGTTACGTAAATATACAGAACATGTAGCTACGTTAAAAGCAAAACCGTAAATCGTTTAACGTAACTTACTTACCTATTGCGCAGATACCTGTTAACGGTTTAACGAAGGCTTTCCCTAAATAACAATTCAAGCATTTCAGGTCGCTTTTTAACTTACAGGACTTACGGCAGATAAATTCGGGAAATCATGGGAGCAAACAAACCACTTAAAATTCCATTGGGCCCAGAGCCCCGGGGTAATTTTTCCCTAACCAGTTAAAAAAAAAAAAAAAAAAAGAAACCATTACTGCTGTTGCTGCTGCTGGGGCAGGAGCAGATCGAGGATCTGCCCCATTAGGGCCAGCACCTGCGCGCGTATTGCGGCAGGGCCACCGGTAAGCGCAGCCGGCGCGGCCTCCTCCTCCTTTCCCTCCAGGAGCATACGAACTACCGTACGAAGGCGGTCCACCTCCTGCGATTATGGTTAGCACCTTTCCCAGAGCGTAGGAGCGGGGGTAAACAAGGATACATATACGGCGAAAAGCGTTATTCTCGAGCGCCTCCACGAGGCGCACCGTAACGGCGCGGGTAACGGCAGGGCTATAATTAGTGGTTAGCAGAGGAAGGAGCTTCCAGGAAGCGGGGAAGGTACGTACACCGGAGTGCAGGTATGCCCGGAGGCACAGCGCCAGCAGCGACTTCCGACGGCGGCGTCGTAACACTCGCCCGTCGAGCGGCCCGCGAGCGCAGAGCGCAGGCAGCCCAGGCAAGGCACGGCACGGCGAGCGCCACGCGCAGGGCGCGTACGCGGAGGGCGCGCGGGAGTCTCGGGCGCGGCGTCAGGCGCGGGCGCAGGGGATTCTTCGGGCTCGGGCTCGGGCTCCGGAGCGGCGTCGGCAGCAGCGGCAGCAGCGGCAGCAGCGTCGGCGGCGGCTGCGGCAGCAGCGGACTGCGCATGCGTAGCGCGCGCCGCGCGAGCGCGAGCGGCCGCGGCACGCTAAGCGCGAGAAGGCATTCTGTGAGCCCCATTAGCCAGCCTGCGCAGAGACACCAAGGAGCAGCGTGTACCTACGTTACTGTTGTTGGTAATGTTGTTATGGTGGCTGCGATCACCTGTCAGTACACCCAGTAGCTCGCAGCGCGCGCAGCATGCGCGTAAGACGCAGGAAAAGCACTTATTTTTAGTAATGATGATGATAATAATAAGGATGATCTGCAGCGCATACGTTAGCCTTACGATTATCTCTCCCTAGCTTGGGGTGCTCACGAATCTGCTGTTTGAACCAAAGAAAGGAAGAAAAGAAGCAAACGTTACAGCGTTAACAACTTAGCAGATAAATTGCGCGCACGCAGTGCGCGGACCCACTTCTCGTTGCCTGTTGCCATGAGCGATAGGGGGGAAAAAAGCGCAGAACCCCCTTTTCCCAGATCACCTGAAACACATACGGCCTACCCCTCTGTTATTGCACCTAATGTTTACATTTAGCTACGCCATTTTTCTTTTGTTAATATATTTACTTAGGGATCATATGGAGCTGCGATAGGCAGATTCAAGGGAGCATCTCCCTCTCATCTGGGGGGTGTGTCGCAGAATAGGGGTCACTTGCTTAGTCATCAAGCCCTAGAAAACTGTAGACGCCCCACAACAACGTTGTTACGGGGCTCCCACACTATATATAGAGCTTCCTAGCCACTGCTCTCTGGAGCAAGAACTATCCATGACAATTTTACACTTTCCACACTCTATGCAACCTTTCCTCGCGATCAGCCAAACTGTGACACCATGATTACAGAGTCACAATGTCTTTGGATACTCTTCAACCGTGAGGAATTTGTAATCAGGCAGGCGTTCTTTCCACTCGTCCGAAACATCCCATGCACCCATGCTGATAGCACTGAGCAAGCCAATCCAGACAGGTACATGCCATGCCTGCCGCTGCTCTTCCGGGATCGAGGCATGGACTATCTGAGGCATGGCGACGCGTAGCACGCCGGCGGCCAAGTCTGATTCATGAACAAGCTCCAGCTTGATAGCTCTGCCTGTAAGATGGTTAGTGGACGCTTCACTGCAGTGATCTGGCATATATTTGTGACTCGGGGAACGAACCTTGGACTTTTTCGGCCAGCTTTTTAAGTTCTTTGTAGGCTGTAGGAATATATAACTATATTACGCTTAAAATACCAACGCAGTTCTAGCGCCCGATCTTTTGCCATAATCCAAGATGGGCCCAGGCGATTCCCGCTAAAGCCACCAATCTCCGGCCACTCTACCTCGTGCCAGGTGGTTGACACAAAATTTCGCGCGTCCCAAATGATCAAAAGACTTTATAGACGAGTTTGATATGAAATTATAATATATACAATTCGAAAAAAATGATATTTACGCAAAGGGAATAATTGAAAACAGCCTGGAGCTTTCCGTATATACTCATCTGTTGAAACTAATAAGTTATTGTCATGGAAAAATGGGGGTCTAATGGGCTCTAATCGGACACCCCTAGCAGGCTCCACCAGGGCCTATAAAAAGGGCTCCGACCAGCCCAGGTGGCTAGGAAGTTCTTCCTTCCTTAGAGTCAGAGCAGTCAATACAGCCTGAAAATCTCTTCTGTGACAGTTATTATTCAAGGAGTCTTTGGACGGTTATTTGAAAGTGCGCGAATTTTTGTGTCAACGACCTGCGTGCTTAATGGCGAGCCTGATTACGCGAGCAATGTCAGGTGGTTGAAGTGACCACAAATGGGTCATTTTCATGGCCTTAACAGCCACGATGCGTGACCTACTGAGCTGAAAAGGTACCCACATTGTGGGCACATGTTTGGTCGTCTTTACTGGGTGTCCAAGATATTTAAGGATCAAACCAAGCTGGAATAGGCAGTACTTAAGTGCCTAAGTATGCCAATGTGAGCGCGTTGTCTCCCACCGTTCACACCATTGAGGCAGAGACCGACCTTCTTATCCTTATTTACCTCGCGGAGATAGGCCTGTACTTCTAGCTTACGTTTGTACCAGTGGACGCGATCGATGATATTGGCCACTTTGGCGCCACTGCTCACCTTATCAGCCAACAGCTTCGCTGTGGGAGATGAGGGTGAGAGGGACATACCTCGCCAATTTGCTTGGAGCGCAGCGCCCGACGCCAGCCTCAATGACTGCATTAACCAGAAGTTCGCCAATTTTTCCTTCTGGGTCAGTTTGGTCGATAATGAAATTCAGGACTACATCGGCGTCCCGGAAGATTTGTACGAGGCGAGATATGTCGTTGTAATCAATAACTTGGGCCCATTTGAGAGGCTCGCTGTAGGAATTAGGCTGGGTCCTGTTTATATCCACTTCAGAACACTTGTAAAGCAGTTACGTAGGCAAGACATACCCTTCTACAGAGCGCGATAACTTCATGCCTCTGATCCCTCACAAGCTCTTCGATAACCTTGAGGGCCAAACCTGATTTATAATAATAATTGTATGGATATCGACCGACATAAAGCTGCTTTCACCAGAATTGCCACCTGCGACAGCAACTTTCACCATTATGTTCGTTAGCCTGGTAGGAAAGTTAGAGGGATTGTATGGTATACGATCGAGAGTCAAAGACGAGGTCTGTGATGATGATTGAAGAGATGAATCCGATATCTCTTGATACGTCGTGAGCTATCCTTGTAATTCATCATACTTTCCATGGTTATGTGTCGCTCTGCATCCCTGGACTACCTTCCAATGGTGGCTTGCCCCGGATTCATTCTATACCATCACCCAACATCACGTCGCTATGGGGTTTGGGGCGCATGATTGGTAATCCGACCTAATTTGTGGGTGGATCGTCCTCCATGTACTAAGACTGACATATTTAATGCCTGATTATGGTTTAGGCACTTTAGCATCCATACGCGGCCGGCTGATTTCCAGTCACTGAAGCAAACCACCACGCAAATGTCTGATCGAAGACGGCGGTATCCCAAAGCGGCCCTGTTCCGCAGCAGACAAAATTCTCCGACAACAAATCCAAAAGACCATCGATCAGGACTGCCTCGCCACGCTCCTTGCTCTCCTCCTTGATATAGTAGCCGTTGTCCTGCTCAAAACGATTCACCGCCGGGGCCACCAATACCGCGAACAGAGCATCCCCCACGCTTGCCCGTATTCTCCGTTCAATAGTTAGGGGCGTTAACCACCGATGCGACAGCTCGTCAAAGGAAGAAGACGGTGTGTGTAGAGGCCCTGGGACGGGCTGTCTACCAGCGTGGGTAGCGGCGTAACGCTGGTCCCTAAGCCTGTAGTGATCCAAGCGTCCTTCAATCATGGGAAGCCAGTCCTCCGGTCCAGATTTCTGTACTAGCCCGGTCGCGGGTACGAGCTCCGAGAGTACCATACTTAGCTCGTCAAGGGAGCCCGATCGGCCCGTCATAAACAAGTGCTGCTGACGCATCGCACGGTGCTTGTACTTCAACAAGTTGGCTTGGGCACGTAACAGAGCCTCCTGTTTTCCGATGATGTGCCAGAAAATACATCCAGAAAAAGTGAAGGCTGCTGGGCCCAGAAACTGCAGAACGAGAGCTGCTCCATTAGTAGATTGATGGCAGTGAAATGGATCTGGATGGATCATGGTGTAGTCCTCAGGCTGAAGGTGGGGCGCTGGTAATACATTATGCGGCGTCCACGAGCTGAGAGGGTAATGGCCAAGGGGTGTTAAATATGACGATAGGGAGGAGGATGATGGTGCAGACGAACAATCCTTGCCAGTCCAGGCCATGGATTCCACATCCTCTCGTCGTAATGCTGCCGGTGGCTCCACCGTCGCCAACGAATCTCTCTGTGTTACAAGCGAACTCGACTGGAGTCCAGCGATTGTGGCAGCGCGTAGGATTCTCATCCGTAGCAGCGGGCTTTCCACCTCTCGGGTTTCAGCGAGAATATCAGCTATAGCGCCTCTAAGCGATGAGTTCTCGGCGTTGATGTCCTGCTGAGCTCGTGCCTGGCGGCGGCGAAAGGCCCTTTGCGCGAGCCGGCCGCGCTCGCGGCGTCGCTGGAAGAATCAGTAAGCAAAACTCATAGCTCGGACTGATCCGATGCCAGGAAATTGTATGGTACCTTGAGTTCTTCCTCGGCGTTTTCCATCGAAACGCATCCCCTGTCGTGGAAGGAGGAGCCGCGGTGTGGTCACAAGCGCGAGAACGGGGTCCTTCGCTATTTGTAACATCACGTAACATCAGCTGACAAGGAGTCAACTAGCGCAGGTGAAAAGCTGACTAATGGGTAATCCGGTGGTCGAGACTGGGCTTTTAGCTTGCAAAGTCCACGGCCTCGGAGGCTGCCATTCTAGGCTGAACGTCGTTTGACAAATCACTGCTGCTGCATCCGGGCTTTTGACTCGCGTAGCGTGAGCGCTAATGGATCGGCTATTCCCAATCCTAGTACCGAATCATCCATTAGGCTTGTAAGAATATCAATGAATTCAGTGACCTATCGGGGTGTCTGAGACATTGGCAGGTGTCCGTGAGCCTACTCCCTCATATTTAAAATCTAAGCGATCTGCCACAGGAACAATCACCTCTGTAATTACCTCTCATGGACTGTAGAGCCTATCGTCACCATGCCGCTCAACCACATCTCTATCCCCGTAGGTCGCCATTATACCAAGATGCGAGACTTCTACCGCACCATCCTCCAGCCTCTGGGGTACTCAATCTACCTTGAGAGCGCCAGTAGCGCCACTTCTCGTCCTTGGTGCGGCTTCCAGACGGCGGCCGGGCAGGATTTCTGGCTGGGCCTGGGCGAGAGCGCCAAAAGCCTGGAGACAATCAGAGAGCACGACGGCAACATGGAACACACCGCCGCGCCCATTCACATCGCTTTCACCGGTGAGAGCCGCAAACAGGTCGATGAGTGGTACGAGAACGCCATGTGAGATCATCTCCACCTTCCATAGCTGCCCCTTCACTGGCTAACATCTTGTGCTGACAGAAAAGCCGGCGCTGTCGACAACGGCAAGCCAGGAGAACGGGAGTACGCGAAGGAGTATTATGCGGCGTTCGTGATTGATCCGCTGGGGAACAATATCGAGCTGTTGTACTTTCCACGGCGATAGCCCATAGCAATCGAGATCTCTGACGAAGGTATAATTGACATCCTTATTCCAGCATAGCTTCCCTCCCAGTCATCTCTGTGAACGCGCTCTTCCCCACCGCAGCAGACCTTCATTAGCCACCAGCCCGGGATCGGCGGCGGCGGCCTGTTGTACTCCAGAACCGACGGTGCCGCACCGTCGCGTGGGTGTCTCGGTGCGTCACCCTCAGCCGCCTCCTCGATGACAAAAGGCCTGGTACAATTTCTTCCTGATCTCCCTCCAGATAGTGGAGGAGGTGGTCCGGGGCCCGACCTGCCTGGTCACGGGGCCGGGTCCGCCCACGCCGCTCCGGGTTGAGCCTCGTCTCCCAAAAGGACACAGGAGTCGTCAGGGCAGCGGGAGCGGCTTGGCGTCGGACTGGGCGGCCTCGCGCTTCTCGCGGATCTAGCCGGGCCCGCCCGTGTTGCTGGCTTTTAGGATGATGAAGTTGACGGTCCTCAGGCCGGGCAGGTTCTGGTAGAGCAGGGTGAAGGCGCCGCGCCACTCGACGCAGACATGGAGCACGCGATCCCCACCGGGGACGTCGTAAACATCATAGAAGGGCTTGCCATCCTTTGTGCACAGGAAATAGCGTAGATTGCAGTCAAAGTATCAACGGGGGGGTGGAATCATGTTGCCGAGGTGTCGCCGCGGAATTGAACAAAGTGGATTGATTGTTGTTGAGGTACAAATGGAGACTTCCCGGAATCCTTCCGTCGAAGACAATGGCCAGAATCCCGAACCAATAGAACGATGTGGCATCTTACCGGGGCGGTCGAGAACAGGAGACATGTATCAAATGAAGACTCCACATCTGGGATCCGGCCGACACATGAAAGTACCCATCCAGTCCACGGAGACCTTCCCCTGTCTGACTGTTTGTCGAATCTAAGGACGATGAATATCGACGTGCTTGAGCTTCGTCGTGGCTTGAGGTCTCTCGCTGGTGAGCAGCAGCAGCGTCTGGCGGTTGTCACTGAACGTCTGGATCGGAACCTCGCCATGGAAACGCAGCTGAAGCTCCCGGATTAGGCGACGAGTGGCCAGGTGATTCCTCACGGCAACACTGAGGGCAACCAGCTCAGCTTCGGTGCTAGAAGTTACCACAGAACGTTGCTTTGTAGCCTTCCGGTCAATTGGACCTCCGAAGAGAATGGTGTGTATCCTTGTGAGCTGAATCTGGTGATGGGCTCATCGCCGAATGACGCGTCGCTAGCACAATACAATGATGGATCTAGGAATCTGGAGGTTCCTTCCAGGAAAAGTGGGTCCACCCCTATTGGAGGTGGCAAGAAGGAGCTATACAAACTTCTACAACCTTTCAGATATTTCCATTACTAATTGCATAGTTAGCTTATAATATTAATTATTACGAAAATATTAAAACGACGCTAAGAACTGCCGATTTTAGTTTTATACAAGAACTTTATAAAGATTTATATAAAAAACTAGCTAACGTTTAAAGCAATTTTTATATTAAAATAATTAAAGTAATTATACGTTTAGATAAAAACAAATCTTAAATTCGTACGTAGCTAAAGAAGCAAATATTATAACTAAAAAAAAATTAAAGGAACTAAATTTTTCGAAAAAGATAATAGTTTATTTAATTACTAAAAACTGTAACGGCTATAGACTTAACTAACTATTAAACTTAGTCGTACGGTTTATGTTGGCAGTGATATCGTGGAAGTTTAAGCAATAAGATAATAATTACGTCTGGTAATAGTAGATAACCGTAGGTAATCTAAATAACCAATTATTATTACAAGCTGGTATTACACGCATCGATCAATTGAATCCGTGCGCTCACCTATTTCTCACCAAAATATACACGTTTCGCTTCGACTGTATTTATAAAAAGAAAATGGAAAATATTAAAGGAAAGCCTTGGTAATATACATTTTTACTTATTAAATATATACTTAAAAGAATAAATTAAATTTCGTAATAATAATAAAATTATCAGCGATCAAAGTTTGATAAAAAGTATTATTATATAGAACTTTAGTTTTTTACTCTATTATATATTATTATACGGTAATATTTCATTTACCAATCGAGAATACAATAGTTAAAACGAAAATTAATATTAAAAATAAATAAAGTCCGTAGTAATAGATATTAAAAATATATCCAGATATTTTTAGCATTTTATTTTCAATTGTTATAATAAAGTGAAAAGGGTATGTTTTGGTGAAAAATAGGTAGGCGCACGGATTCAATTGATCGATGCGTGTATATAAGCTATGGAAATAATAAACGTATATATTTTACTTAAAATCCGTTTAAATCAGTTTATCCCTTCGGATTTATATCGTATAAGTAAATTCGATTCTTATAGATCCGGAGATCCTTTCGAATTTATACTTTTTAAATGCATAAATCCCTTTAGATCCGGGATCTATTCGGATCTAAATTACGTAATTTAAAGTCTTACGTCAGAGATAACCTATTTAACCTTCGACCGTTTGCTAATAAGCTAAGCTTAGTTAGTTATAATATAATTTTCCTTCTTTTAAAATTTTTACTTTTAAAAATTAATTATTTATCGCATTTGTTTAGTAAGTAACTTCTTTTTTTTTATATTACTTTTCGGTTATTTTTATTCGTTATACTTAATTATGTTGTTAAATAAAAATTTTGCAAACGTTTTAATTAAGACGAAAAATACAAATTCTTAGCCCTTTTTATTTAATAATAAGGTTTCGAAATTATGCCTTATTGTTTATGTTTTAAAAATAAGAAAAAGAACGCAGTTTGTTATAAGAACTGTATTTTAAAAAAACCGAGTTGCAGCGATACGGACGTACCCTTTAATTTCTTGCGCAATATTATTTAAAAAATCGGAACATTTAAAGCGTAAGAAAATTTTAACTAAGGAACGGTTACTCCAATCGCTAAAAGAAATGAATAAAGCAATCGCATATTTTCAGCGATTACGTCAATAACGAGAATTTCTTTCGTATTAAAGGTGTTAAAATGGTAAATTATAAGCTTCAATCTTTAGACGAACTGGAAGAGCAGGAAAGATTATAAGCCGAAACGGCTACGCGGGCCGCGTAAGTTGTTTAGATTGCGAAATAGTTAATTGGTCTAGAATTTTAGGGGATTAATTGAGCGTTATTAGGTAACGTAAATTAGGATACTTTTAATTCTAGCGGCTTCGACGTTATTGGTAAAAATTCTTTAGGAGGCGCTGAGCGTTTGTAAGGTTCTTTGCGAGTTCCTAGATATTTTTGGAATGTAGGTAATCTTTTTATTTAATTAGGTACTGAAAAAATCTATCTTATTTCCGTATATCTAGTATTTTTTCTGTTTCGTAAACTGGTACGTCTTTTATAGCTTCTTTTTTTCGTTTTATATTAATTTTAATTATATTCGTTACTAATTCGAATAAAGAAATATAAAAGATTAAATAAAGCTTGATTTTCGGTAATAGTTTTAATTCGTAATTATACTTTAAAATTTTGTTGGTAATTTTATATGGATTAATATATTTAAAGTCGAGTTTTTTATTAGGTCGTTTGATTTAAATATTTTTAGTAGCTAGATAAATTATTTCCTTTTCCGAAAAGGTTGGTTCTTTTAACCTTTTTTAGTTATAGTATTTGTTTATTTAGCTGCGTACGAATTTAAGTTTTGTTTTTATTTCGGTATATAATTGCTTTAACTGTTTTAATATTAAAATTATTTCAACGTTAATTAATTCTTCGTATTAAATTTTGTAAATTTTTAGTATTAAATCAAAATTAGTAATTATTAGCGTTATTTTAATGCTTTTATAGTAGCTGATGTTATAGGTTAGTTGTGTAACTAGTAACTTCTCGACTTAGTTATTTTGTTTATAGTTGGTATAGTATTATAAATACGGTTTTAACGTTTAATTGGTTTTTGTCATTTATTCGTTTATCTGCGGTTTAAATACGTAAGATAATTTATAATTTAATTTAAGTTGAGTTATTAAACTTTGTTAGAATTTTAAAATAAAGTTTATATTTTTATTTAATATAATTTCCGTTAAAAGTTTGTAAGTACTTAGGATATATTTAAGGAAAATATATGCAAGTTGTTTTATATCGATATTTTCGTTATAAGATAGAAAATAAGAAAATTTTATGAATCGATTAACGATTACGAAATATTGTCGTAATGTACTTTTGTAACTGGATTTTCTGATAAAAAGAGCTTAATAATGAAGTTAAATGTAATAAAATTTTATAGTCGCTTTATAACTGGTAGTGGTTATAGCTCTCCGTAAGGCTTATATCGTCGTATCTTTACTTTGGCGCAAGTATCGTATTATCGTATTACTTTTTATACGGTTGATTTTATTTTAAGAAAGTAATATATCCGTTATAGGAGTTCTAAAGTTTTATAAATCTTTAGGTGTTTATATAGTCAATATTTATATATATCTTATATTAGAGTTTTTTAAATGCTTTTAATCTTTGAATTTTATTTGTTCATTATCTTTTAGGTAGGTTATTACTGTATTGCAGCATATATTAATATATATTAATTAGAATTCCTTTTATTTTAATAAATCGTCGTTATCGAAAATTATTTATTATATCTTAATCTTAAGTTCTTTTAAGTTAAGTTGTTTGTTAAATACGTTTACTTTATTATCTTTTAACTCTTTACGATACATAATAACGTAATCGAATTTAGAAAAATATTTTATATAACGTAATTATCTTCTGATTAATTCTTATATCGTAAAAAAGTAAATAATATTTTTGTAATTCGTATATACCTTGATTCAATATATATTACCTTTAAAATAATATTTAAATTCTTTAAAAGCGTGAACAATAATTAAAAATTCCTTATTATATATAACGTCCCACACAAGCTCGCGAGCCAAACAAGCTCGCGAGCCGTTTTTGTCAATATCTCAACTCCCCAATTTCAATTGTTAATTTCTTAACACCAACAACATGGAGCGTCTTACAAAAGAATCTAGGATGAACTTAGCCATCCAGGCTAAAAGACAAAACCAGAAGTTAAGCTTTAAAAAGCTACATTCTATATATGATATCCCCGAATCTACTTTGAAAGCCCGATATTACGGTCGATGCGCCCGAGCCGATATTATTTCCCAATTGCGAAAATTGACGCCGACCGAAAAGAAATTTATTGTCGAAAGGGTCCTTGACCTAGATGCGCGAGCGTTTCCTGTCCGACTTCAGCACGTTGAAGATATGGCCAATATACTGCTGGCCCAGCGCGTTGCAGAACGCGTTGGAATCAACTGGGCGTCGAACTTTATTAGACGGCAAAAAAAGCTCCAGACGCGTTTAAATCGGAAGATCGATTATTAACGGGTCCTATGCGAAAATCCAGAAACGTTTCGCAAATGGTTCGAACTTGTTCGGGCTACAATCGCGAAGTACGGCATCGCAAAAAAGGATATCTACAACTTCGACGAGACTGGATTCTTGATAGGGCTTCTCATGGCAACGGGCATGGTAATTACCAGTGCCGAAAGACGTGGAAAACCTAGACAAGCGCAACAAGGGAATAAAAAATGGGTTACAGTTATCCAGGCTGTTAATTCCCAAAGTTGGGCTATACCGCCATTTGTCATCATGGCGGGGAAAAATCATCTTGGATCCTGGTACCGCGACGACCCATTGCCAGCAGCCGATTGGAAGATCGCATTAAATAATAATAGCTGGACAACAAATAAATTGGGTCTCGAATAGATCCAGCATTTTAATAAACATACTCGGACGCGTACGAAAGGTTCAAAACGTTTCCCTTATCCTCGACGGCCACGAAAACCACCATTCGATAAAATTTGAAAAATACTGCGCCAACAACAACATTATTACGCTTTGTATGCCCACGCATTCTTCGCATCGGCTCCAACCACTTGATATATCTTATTTTTCTATTTTAAAACGCGTTTATTCGCGGTACATCGAAGACCTAATGCGACGCCATCATACCCACATTGCCAAAGAAGATTTCCTCGCCGGCTTTTACGACGCGTTCCAAGCTACCATGATGTCCGATAACATCAAATCTGGATTCGCAAAAGCTGGGCTTGTTCCATTCGATCCTAATACCGTTCTTTCCGAATTGGAGGTTCCTTTAATTATGCCTACGCCGACCGTCTCCCCGTTAACCTCTGCCGGTTCCATTCGTTCCCCGCCCGCGAAGACCCCTAGAAATATCAAGGAAGTAACGAGGCAAGAACGTTATTTGCAAAAAAAGATTGGAAACCAACAGGGTAGCTCGTCAAAACAAAAAATGGCTAAATCGGTTAATCTTTTGACCAAAAGTAACCTACTGCTTCTGTACGAAAATGTTCTTTTTCGGGAAGAAGTTATTTAATTACGCGAAACGAATTACATTTTAAGCAAACGTCGCAGGACCAAAAATAAACGTCTTTAAAAAGGAGGAACACTTACTATACAAGAGGGACAAGCTCTTCTGGTCCAAAAAGAAGGGGGTGGTGAAAAAATGCAGCTAACAGCAGCTGGAGGGGGTTGTCGCAAAAGGGTTAAGACCAAGGAACGGAAGTGTGGCGTCTGCGGGAAGCCTGGACATAATGCGCGTACTTGTGTAAAAGTTGTAGATACGTCTAGCGAAGAAGAATCCGATTGATTTGAATTAATGCGATATGTTGTTGTTGAGTTATTTGAATTTGTTGTTGCGAGGTGCCAAAAAACGGCTTGCGAGCTTGTTTGGCTCGCGAGCTTGTGTAGGACGTTATTACTATTTATCTTTATTCTTCTTATTAACTTAAAGCTCCTCTACAAATAACGTTAATTTTTTAAGTTTTGTTTAAATTTCGTAATCCGTTTTAAAAGCTCTTTTTTTTTAACTTTTATAACTACTATAAATATTTATCTTATTAACGTAACGTAATTTTTAAATTAGTGATTTGCTTTTAAAAAGCTTTTTTAATAGTACATTCAAGTTTTGAAACTTCGTTCCATAAAAAAAAATTTTAAATTTCTTTTTAAAGAGCGTGTCGCTTTATTAAATTTTTGGTAAACGCTAACTGGAATTATAAATCCGTAATTATTCTTTAGTAATATTTTTTTACTATCTTCTAAACTAGTTCTTCTTACATCTAGTAATCGTACCAATCGTAATTATAAAAAAAGTTCTTTATAAGATAACTGTTTCCTTTTGATAAATTTTTAAATATTATTAATTAATCGATCTTATCTTAAATCGTTATTTTTCGTAGGTATCGGTACCACTTTTAATTTTTTGAGTCGTCGCTTATCTAATTATTAAAATTAAAGCCTTAGCGCTATATTTGCATAATCCGTCGTACGATATATTCCTTATAGTTTTCGTACGTTCCGTATTAAAATTATCTACAATTAATAGTATAAAGCTTTTTGTATTGATCGACCTTTTCTAGATATAGGTCTTTGTTTTATTTTCGGTATTTCTTTATCCAAACATCAAATATTACTTAATGGTTTTTTTTGTTATCGTTTTAACTAAAAAGATAAACTATACTCTTCGAATTCTTTTAATCCTTTATATTTTTAAACCTATTTTATAAGAGTTGGCTTAATAAAAATAATTTTTTAAATTACTACTTAGGACAGCTTTTTGACTTCCTTTAGTTTTTATCGTATTTTTAGTAAATGGTTATAATTATTTCGGATGCGAATTATATTGATCATCTTCTTATCGCTGGTTTCCTTCCGGTAATAACCTTTAAAAGTTTGAATTTATTATCGTGGTTATTTTTAGCTTCTACATTATCGTATAATATACTTCTATTTCCATAATTATAGTAGATGATTAAGCTCTTTTTAAACTAGATAGTTCTTAATTCCATAAGTTCTAAATAAGTTCTGTAAAAAGTCGAAGATAAATCGCGTTTTTTTTAATTAGCTTTAAGATATTCTAATTTCGGAATCAAGTATTTTCTTCTTTTCTTATTATCTTTTAAATTATCGATTATCGATTTTTACGGCCTCGGCGATATACCTATTGAAGCTTATAATCCTGTTTCCCTTAATTAATTTGTTCTTAATATCTTTTTCTAATTCTTTATAAAATATATCGACTATAATATCGTTTTTATCGCTTCCGTACCCGGCTTTAACAACTAGGCTTTTAAATATTACAGCATACTTAAATATTATTATTTTTTTTTGTTGTAATTAAAAAAGTTGTTAAATTACGCTTCGTTTTTCGTCCGCATTAGCAAAATTATTTCGAAACTTATTTTCGAAATTAATATAATATTCGAAAATTTCTTTAATAATTTTTTTCTTTATCGAACTTTTTAAATTCCAGGTAATTTCGTATAATAAATTCGAACTAGTTTGCAACGTTTCCAATAAAGCAGGTTATTATAGCAAAGATTTAATCTTACGAATTTTTTAATTCTAGGAATCGGAGGTACGCTTTAGTCTCAGTAAAAAACGTCTAAATATTTTCTTTTTTATCGTAAAACTCGGAGTTTTTAACTTTAATTTTAGCAATTATATACTTAATATTTCGACCTTAAGTTCACTTATAAATTATTTAACCTCATCCTTAAATCGAGTAACTTTTGCTTGGAGTTACTAAATAACGCTATTCGAGGTACTGGTCGATATAATAATAATATTAAATATTGCTTAGAATTTATCGATACTACTAAACAAAAGCTTGCAAGGTATAACGATTATAAGTTTAACCAATTATTAAACTTAATCGTACGGTTTATATTAACAATAATATCGTAAAAATTTAAATAATAAAATAATAATTACGTTTAACAATAATAAATAACCGTAGATAATCTAAGTAACTAATTATTATTATAAGCTAGTACTATTTAAGCTATGGAAATAATAAGCGTATATATTCTAATTAAAATTCGTTTAGATCCGTTTATCTTTTCGAATTTATACCGAATAAATAAACTGGATCTTTATAAATCCGGAGATCTTTTCGGATTTATATCTTCTAAATACATAAATTCCTCTAGATCCGGGGATCTATTCGGATCTATATTACGTAATCTAAAGTTTTACTTTGGAGATAACCTATTTAACTTCCGACCGTCTGTCAATAAGCTAAGCTTGGTTGGTCATAGCAAAAACATTCAAACTAAACGATCTAATAAAAACTCGACTTTAAATATATTGGTCTATATAAAATTACGAAAAAGATTTTCAGAAAAGAATTATAAATTAAAGTTACTAACGTTCCACACAAGCTTGCGCGCCAAACAAGCTCGCGAGTCGTTTTTTAATACCTCGCAATAACAAATTCAAATAACTCAACAACAACATATCGCATTGATTCAAATCAACCCGATTCTTCTTCGCTAAACGTATTTACAACTTTTACACAAATACGCGCATTATATCCAGGCTTCCCGCAAACGCCACACTTCCGTTCCTTAGTCTCAACCCTTTCACGACGATCTCCTTTCGCTACTGTTAGCTGTATTTTTTTACCACTCCTTTTTTGGGAGGGGGCCAAAAAAGCTTATCCCTTTTGAATAGTAAATATTCCTCCTTTTTAAAAACGTTTATTTTTGGTCCTGCAACGTTTACTTAAGATCTGGTTCGTTTCGCGCAAATAAACGTTTTTTTTCCGAAGAAAAACGGCTTTATGTAATAGTAACATGTAACCTTTTATTACAAAATTAGCCGACTTAAGTATTTTTGTTAGTAAGCTACCCTAATAATTTTTAATTTTCTTTTACATATATCGTCCTTATTTTGTTACTTTATGGATATTTTTAAAGGTTTTTACGAAGGGTGAAATAAAACCGACGGAGATTAGAGGAAAACAGTCGGCGTAGGCACAATTAAAAGAACTTTCAATTCGGAAAAGACGTTATTAAGATCGAATAAAACAAAACTAGCTTTCGCGAATTCAGATTTGATATTATCGGACGTTATAGCAGCTTAGAACGCGTCGTAAAAGCCGGAAAAAAAATCTTCTTTTATAATATAAGTATGATAGCGTCGTATTAAATCTTCGATATATCGTAAATAAGTATATTTTAAGACAAAAAACAAGATGTATTAAAAGATTAAAGCCGATGCGAAAAATACGCGGGTATATAAAGCGTAATAATGTTGTTGTTAACGTAGTACTTTTCAAATTTTATCGAATAGTAACTTTCGTGGCCGTCGAGGATAAAGAAACGTTTCGAACCTTTCGTACGCGTCCGAATATGCTTATTAAAATGCTAAATCTATTCGAGACTTAATTTATTTGTTATCTAGCTATTATTACTTAATACGATTTTCTAATTGGTTACTGGCAATGAGTTATCGCGGTACTAGGATGTAAAATAATTTTTCTCCGCTATAATAACAAATAACGGCATAGCCCAACCTTGGAAATTAATAGTCTGGATAACTGTAACCTATTTTTTATTTCCTTATTATGCTTATTGAATTGGGACGGGGAGATTCGGTCCTGATTAGTACATAATCGAAGAGTTTGTCACGAGTGAGCCCAGGGTTCAAGAGATAATGAAGGCAACGCAGACTGTATTCTGGTGTTGAGACCAGTCCAAAAACAAAACTATGAATGATGAGTGGTGATGATCTCGGAGTTGCGCTCGGCGAAAAGAACCGCTAGAAATATATGACGAGTGCTGACTAACTGATCGGTCAGGCGATGGGTCCGGCTCCGCACCCTGCTCCATTTCATTATTTAAGTTTTTGACGTTTTTCGGTATTGATAATTACTATGCCCGTTGTTATAAGAAGTCTTATCAAGAATTCAGTCTCGTCGAAGTTGTAAATATCCTTTTCTGCGATACCGTACTTCGCGATTATAGCTCGAACAAGTTCGAACTATTTGCGAAACGTTTCTGAATTTTCGGATAAAACCCGTTGATAATCGATTTTCTGATTTAAACGCGTCTAGAGCTTTTTTTACCGTTTAATAAAGTTCGACGCCCAGTTGATTCCAACGCGTTTTATAACGCGCTGGGCCAGCAGTATATTAACTATATCTTTAACGTATTAAAGTCGGACAGGAAACGCTCGCGCGTCTAAGTTAAGAACCTTTTTGACAATAGATTTCTTTTCGGTCGGCGTTAATTTTCGCAATTAGGAGATAATGTCAGCTCGAACGCATCGACCGTGATATCGGGCTTTCAAAGTAGATTCGGAGATATTATATATAGAATATCACTTTTTAAAGCTTAACTTCTAGTTTTATTTTTTAGCCTGGATGGCTAAGTTCATCCTAGATTTTTTTGTAGGACGCTTTATGTTATTGGTGTTAAGAAATTAACAATTAAAATTAGGTAGTTAAGATGTTGACAAAAACGGCTCGCGAGCTTGTTTGGCTCGCGAGCTTGTGTGGGACGTTATCGAAAATTAAGCTTTGTTTAATCTTTTATATTTTATTAATCGAGTGAGCGGCTGATACGATTAAAGTTAATACAGAACGGAAAGAAAACGTTATAAAAAACGTACTAGTTTACGAAGTAAAAGAAATACTGGACGTACGAAAACAGGACGGATTTACTCAGTGCTTAATTAAATAAAAGAATTATTTAAACTTCGAAAACATTTAAAACCCCGCGAAAAATCTTAAGAACGCCTAGCGCCTTTTGAAAGACTTTCATTAATAACGCCGAAACCGCCGGAATTAAAAATATTCCAATCTATGTTATCTAATAGTATCTCATTATTTTTCTAAAGTTTTAGGCCAGTCGACTAACCTGTTGTTTGGGTAATTTACGTGGTCCGCGTAGTCGTTTCGTTTTTAACCTTTTTTATTTCTTTAATTTATCTAACGCTTTAAGCTTATAATTTACTATTTTAATACCTTTAGTACTAAAAAATTCTCGCTATTAACGTTGTTACGGCCAGCGAAATATAGCATGATAGCTAGTTTATTGGCGCTATGAACGAAGATTCTAAGCTGAAGAAAAAAAGGAAGGAAAAGCAGAGTCGTAAAGTACGTAAAGATCTACAAATGTCCCTACTTTTTGTATGGCGGGTGGCTAGTTCGTGTGGCAGTTGTTAGCCCCACGTGACGGTTGCCAGCCTTACGGTTTGATCCTGGTGGCTGCCGTTATATTACCCCTTCCTAGAAACTTGTATACGATTAAAAAAAGTATGCAAATCTTTGTTAGTTATAGGTGCCGTTTCTTTCTTGTTAATCCGGTTCCTGCTTTTGCGGCCTTATTGTTATCGAGGTGGTTTTCGTTAATCTCGTTGGCCGCCGTTACGCGTATCCATTTTTGTAAACGGACCGGTAATCCAGGTGCTTTAAAATATTCCGTATAAAACCGTTTTATTACGATCGGTACGTTTTTAAAGTTGGTTACGGAATACCATATTTCGTTAAGATCGCAGCTTTTTTATTTGGCCTAATATTATAGCCTTTTATGGCGCCCGTTAAGTTTTAACTGTTCGATTTGTTCCATTTCGAACTTTGGTTTACCGTTAATCTTTTTAAATAACGGTAATATCTAAATTTATTAAGGTAACGGGTTATCGTTAGCTTTACGTAACCGATCGGCGTGAAATAAGTTAATTATTTTGTAGCTCGGCGGCAAATCGAAAACAAAATTGTATCCGCGTTTTTTTATAACCTTAAAAGGTTCCACTTATTATAAATCTAAATAAGTAATCGGTGCTTACGTTATAAAGCCCTTTTTACGGAAAAAAACTTTGTTGCCGACTTTAAAATCGGCTGGGCGATATTTTTTGTTGGCCTATGCCTTTTAACGTTTTTACGTTTCCAGCGCGGTTTTTTTCGCAAATGTTTAAACGTTTTTAATTTATTTAACGATTGTTAATACCCGTTAAACTGGCTCGGTTTCTGCCTTTAGTATATCTAAATTTAACGATAATAAATTCCGGATATCCTTATTTAACATAACTTTTAACGGGGTTATATTAATCGATAAATGTTATAATAAATTATGGGCGAAATTTAACGCGGGTATATATACGTTTTAATCGTTTTGGTATTTATCGATATAAAAACGTAAACGTTAATCCAATTTTTAGTTCGTAAATTTAATAACCTTTTAAGTTTACGGGTATAAAGCGTTTCCGTAACGATATTTTATACCGGTAAGTTCGTTTAACTTAATCAAAAATTAAAAAATAAATTATTTTACGTTATCGTTAATCCAAATAACGGGTATTTTAAGGAAACGATATAGGTATCGATAATATCGGTTAATTAAGATTTTGGCAGTATTAATCTTTTTACCTAATAAGGTTGCCATAATTTTGCTAAGTTTGTCGATAAACGCCTATATATAGTTATAACCGTAACGGTTTTTGGTATATTTTTTCCGTCGACGACGACGTAATCTTAAACGTTATTCGGAATAAGGAAAGGGTAAAAAAGTTTCGAAATTTTATTTTAAGGCGTTTTATTGCGACGATAATCGTAATAATTCCAAATATATTGTCGGATATTTTGCTTAAGCCAGGATTAGGTATATTTCCGTATTAGCATTTTAATTATTTTATTCTGGCTAAAATGCGCAAATATTTTAAATATATAAGCTTTACGGATAAATACGGTACGGAAAAAAATGCGACCGTTAATTGTTTTTTTAGGTACTACCAATTTGTTATCCCTTTTGCCTAAATTCTGTATTTCGTTTTTGCGACGGATAAGGTCGACTAGGTCGGTACCTTATAAAATGTTTTCGATTCGTACCTTAATCGATATTTTGTTAGTAGCAACGATAAGAAAGTTTAATCGTTCTGGCGGAATTAGGGCCTAGTTTTTTTCTTTCTTTTTTCGGGCTTTAATTATAAATAAATCCACCGTTTTTCGTAATAAGGCATTTGCGGCGACATTTTCTTTGCTAAATCGATACTGGAAAATAATATCGAAATTAAAAAGGAAATCGGCCTATCGTATCTGGCGTATAAAGAAAACGCGTTTATTTGCAAAATATAATAAGGTTTGGTAATTAGTAATAACAAAAAATTTTTGTTCCTAAAGTTTAAGGTAGTAATGCTCGAAAATCTGGATTACCGTAAGCAGTTTTCGGTTTTAAATAAGATACGTCCTTTTTGCTGGAATTATAATTTTCGAAAAATATCTTACGGGTTTCTATTCGTTATTTTCTTATTATTGCTAAATAACATTTTTAATTACGTTACGGAATACGTTTATCTCCATTTTAATCGGTCAGCCAGGTCGAAAAAAGGTCAAAACTGGGGTTTCGCAAATAAGCCGTTTAATTTTTTCGAAGGCCCCCTTTTATTCGGGTTTTATTACGAAAGGGGCATCTTTTTTTAATAAACGGTTTAATAGCTTAATTATACCGTTTTCATAATAGTAAAATATTTGTACGTAATTATAAAGTTTTATAAATAAATAAATTATGGTACGATTATTAAAATTTTCGAATTTCCATTTTTAAATTACTTTAATTTTAGTTAGATCGATAAAAATACTTACGTTTGCTTTTATAATAATACCGAAATAATTTACTTTCTTAACGTTAAACCGGAATTTTTTGATATCTCCTTAAAGGTTGGCTTTATATAACCGGTAAATAACTCTTTTACAATATTTTTAATATTTTTTTTTAAGGCCGGAATAAATTAGTACGTCGTCGGCGTAAACGTTTACGTAATAATCGAAAAGTTTATATAATTAGGTATTAATAAACGATTATTACCAGGTAGGGCTTATTTTAAATTTAAATAAAAATACTTTTTATTAAAACGTTTCTTAATAAGTTTTAAATATTATTAAGTATTTTAATTTAATAACGATACGAAGTTTATGGAACGTTTAAATAATGTCGATTTTGGTAAAACGTTTAACGTTTCGGTAATTAAACATAGTACCGTTAAGTAAAAGGGTTAAAATAAGGCGATTTTTTAAATGTTAGTTCCTTTAACGGTAATCGATATAAAACCGGCGTTCCGACGAATAAGGTTTTGAGATAAACAGAACTGGGGCGGCGTCCTTTTGCATACATAATTCGATAAAGTTCATCTTTAATAATTTGTTTATTATTTTTTTCTTTAGCGGAAGATATTGGAGAGGCGTTTTGTAAATAAGGGGTTTAAAGGCGGGTATCGGCCGGTCGAGTTTTAGAATTACGTTATGGCCAGGTCGGAAATTTGGAAAGGTATTGGCTTTTTTTTTTGAAAAAAATTCTTCCAGGTAAGCGAGGGGTTCTGGTAGGAGCTCCCGGATTTGTTTTACGTATTCCGGATCCTTATCTTCGGAAAAAGGGATCCTTTAACCGTTATACATCTTTCATTTTTGTAGAGCGGCTACCGTTATAACGTTCAACTTTTTATTCTTAAAAGGAATAGCTTTTTGGGGTAACGGGTATTTATTCCATCATTTCGTACGGGGGTCGGTTTTTAATTTATTTGTTAACGAAACGACAATTACGTTATCCTTAGCGATTTTTATCGCGGAGATGGTCGGCTTGGTATCGCAGATGGTTAGCTTGGTATCGCATATATCCGGTACGTCTTTTTTATCTAATATATCTGACGAAGTAGCAGGGACGGGTACGGATATTAGCGTAAGGTTATTCTCAAGTTTTCTCCATAAACGTCGGAGGATTTGGTATTGCTTATCGGCTTTTTTTATGGCGCGGTTACGTCGGTTAACGTTTTCCTGAACCCTAAGGTCGACGTGCCTATCCAGCAGGTATCGAGCTAGAAATTTAATTGCTGGTAAGAACTTAGCCAAAGTTAAAAGGTTGTCGGGCTAGATAATATTTTTATTCTTCTAGTTTAATAATAAGCTATATTTCTCCATTTAATTAAAACCGATAAAAATATTATATCCAGTATCTGTAATTTAAAAAACCTGATCGGGAAAACGTTGTCCGTTAATTTTAAATATTGCAATTATTTGAGCTTTTATTTGGCCGGCGGGTTACTTGTTACGGCTAGCGAAATATAGCATGATAGCTAGTTTATTGGCGCTATGAACGAAGATTCTAAGCTGAAGAAAAGAAGGAAAGAAAGGCAGAATCGCGAAATGCGTAAAGATCTATAAATGTCCCCACTTTTTATGTGGCAGGTGGCTAGTTCGTGTGGCAGCTGTCAGTCCTATGTGACGGTTGCCAGCCTCACGGTTTGATCCTGGTAGCGGCTGCCGTTATACTACCTTTTCTTAAAAACTTGTATACGATTAAAGAAAGTATGCAAATCTTTGTTAGTTATAGGTGCCGTTTTTTTCTTGTTAATCCGGTTCCTGCTTTCGCGGCCTTATTGTTATCGGGGTGGTCTTCGTTAATCTCGTTGGCCGCCGTTACGCGTATTTATTTTTGTAAACGGACCGGTAATTTAGGTGCTTTAAAATATTCCGTATAAAACCGTTTTATTACGATCGGTACGTTTTTAAAGTTGGTTACGGAATATTATATTTCGTTGGGATCGCAACCTTTTTATTTGGCCTGATATTACAACTTTTTATGGCGCCCGTTAAATTTTAACTATTCGATTTATTTTACCTCGAACTTTGGTTTACCGTTAATCTTTTCGGGTAACGGTAATATCTGGATTTATTAAGGTAACGGGTTATCGTCGGCTTTGCGTAATCGATCGGCGTAAAATAAGTTGGTTATTTTATAACTTGGCGGCAAATCGAAAACGAAATTATATCCGTATTTTTCCATAACCTTAAAAAATTTTACTTATTATAAATCTAAACAAATAATCGGTATTTACGTTACGAAACCTTTTTTACGGAAAAAAACTTTATTGCCGATTTTAAAGTCGGCTGGGCGACGTTTTTTATTAACTTATACCTTTTAACGTTTC
This sequence comes from Monosporascus sp. CRB-9-2, assembly GCA_004155915.1. Lineage (NCBI taxonomy): Eukaryota > Fungi > Ascomycota > Sordariomycetes > Xylariales > Monosporascus > Monosporascus sp. CRB-9-2. The sequence goes on from QJOA01000322.1 coordinate 28,124, forward strand.
TGCGTTTCCAGCGCGGCTTTTTTCGTAAACGTTTAAACGTTTTTAATTTATTTAACGATTGCTAATATTCGTTAAGCTGGTTCGGTTTTTACCTTTATTATATCCAAGTCTAGCAACAGTAAATTTCGGATATCCTTACTTAATATAACTTTTAACGGGGCCATATTAATCGATAAATGTTATAATAAATTATGCGCGAAATTTAATACCGATATATGTACGTTTTAATCGTTTTGGTACTTATCGATATAAAAGCGTAAACGTTAATTTAGCTTTTAATTCGTAAATTCGATAACTTTTTAAATTTGCGGGTATAAAACGTTTTCGTAACGATATTTTGTACCGATAAATTCGTTTAATTTAACTAGGAATTAAAAAATAAATTATTTTGCGTTATCGTTAATCCAAATAACGGGTATTCTAAAGAAACGATATAAATATCGATAATATCGGCTAGCTAGGGTTTCGGCGGTATTAATTTTTTTACCTGGCAAGGTTATTATAATCTTATTAAGTTTGTCGATAAACGCTTATATATAGTTATAACCGTAACGGTCTTTTGGTATATCTTTTCCGTCGACGGTAACGTAATCCCAAATATTATTTAAAATAAGGAAAAGGTAAAAAAGTTCCGGGGTTTTATTTCGAGGCGTTTTGTTCCGATGGTAATCGTAACAGTTCCGAATATATTATCGGACATTTTGCTTAAGCCGGGGCCTGATATATTCCCGTATTAGCATTTTAATTACTTTATTTTGGCCAAGGTACGTAAATATTTTAAATACGTAAACTTCGCAAATTAATGCGGTACGGAAAAAGATACGATCGTTAATTGTTTTTTCGGGTATTATTAATTTATTATTTTTTTTATTTAAGTTTTATACCTCGTTTTCGCGACGAATAAGGTTAATTAAGTCGGCACTTTGTAGGATATTTTCGATTCGTATCTTAGTCGGCATCTCGTTAATAGTAACGATAGGAAAATTTAGTCGTTTTGGCGGAATTAAAGCTTAGGTCCTTTTTTTTTTTCTTTCGGGCTTTAATTATAAGCAAATTTACCGTTTCTCGTAATAAGGTATCCGCGGCGATATTTTCTTTACCAGGTCGATATTAAAAGGTAATATTAAAGTTAAAAAAAAAGTCGGCCTATCGGATTTAGCGCGTAAAAAGAACGCGTTTATTTGCAAAGTATAATAAAGCTTAATAATCGGTAATAACAAAAAACTTTTGTCTTTAAAGTTTAAGGCAGTAATGTTCGAAAATCTGGACCATAACGAGCAGCTCTCGGTTCTGGATAAAATACGCCCTTTTTACTAGGGTTATAGTTTTCGAGAAATATTTTACGGGTTTTTATTCGTTATTTTCTTATTGTTACTAAATAATACCTTTAATTACGTTACGGGATGCGTTTATCTCCACTTTGGTCGGTCGGCCCGGTCGAAAAAAGGCCAGAACTAGGGCTTCGCAAGTGAGCCGTTTTATTTTTTTAAAGGCCTTTTTTTGCTCGGGTCCTATTATAAAAGGTACATCTTTTTTTAATAAACGATTTAATAGTTTGGCTATACCGCTTTCATGGTGGCAAAATATTCGTACGTAGTTATAAAGTTCTGTAAATAAGCGGATTACGGTACGGCTATTAAAGTTTTCGAATTTTTATTTTTAGATTGCCCTAATCTTGGCTGGGTTGATGGAAATATTTACGCCTGCTTCCATAATAATACCGAGGTAATCCATTTTTTTAACGTTAAACCGGAACTTTTTAATATTTCCTTAAAGGTTAGCTTTATATAACCGGTAAATAACTTTTTCGCAATATTTTTAATATTTTTTTTTAAAGCCGGAATAAATTAATACGTTATCAGCGTAAACGTTCACGTAATAATCGAAAAGTTTATATAATTAGGTATTAATAAATAATTATCACTAGGTAGGGCTTATTTTTAATTTAAATAAAAATACCTTCCATTAAAATGTTTTTTAACGGGTTTTAAATGCTATTAAGTATTTCGACCTAATAACGATATGAAGTTTATGGAACGCTTAAATGATGTCGATTTTAGCAAAACGTTTAGCGTTTCGGTAGTTAAACATAGTACCGTTAAGTAAAAGGGCTGGGATAAGGCGATCTTTTAAATATTGGTTCCTTTAACGGTAATCGATATAAAACCAGCGTTCCGACGAATAAGGTTTTGGAATAAACAGAACTAGGGCGGCGTCCCTTCGCATACATGGTTCGATAAAATCTATTTTTAACAATTTATCTACCACTTCTTTCTTTAGCGGGAGGTACTAGATAGGCGTCCTATAGATAGGGGGTCCAAAGGCGGGTATCGGCCGGTCGAGTTCCAGAACCACCTTATGGCCAGGTCGGAAATCTGGGAAAATGTTGGCTTCTTTTTTTGAAAAAAATCCTTCCAGGTGGGCGAGGGGTTTTGGTAGAAGCTCCCGGACTCGTTTTACGTATTCCGGATCCTTATCTTCGGGAAAAGGGATTCTTTGGCCGTTATATATCTTCCAATTTTCCAAAGCGGTTATTATTATAACGTTCGACTTTTTATTATTAAAAGGAATAGCTTTTTAAGGTAACGGGCATTTGCTCTATCGTTCCGTACGGGGGTCGGTTTTTAACCTATTTGTTAGCGAGGCGATAACTGCGTTATTTTTAGCAGTTTCCATAGCGGAGATGGTCGGCTTGGTATTATATACGTCCGGTATATCTTCTTGTCTATTATATTTAACGGAGTAACAGGTACGGATATCAAGATAGAATCGTTTTCGGGTTTTCTTTATAAACGTTAAAAGATCTAGTATTACTTATCGGCCTTTTTTATAACGCGGTTACGGCGGTGAACGTCCTTCTGAACTTTAAGGTCGACGTACCCGTCCAGCAAATATCAGGCTGGGAGTTTAATCGCCGGTAAGAACTTGGCCAAAGCTGGTAAGTTGTCGAGTTAAACAATATTTTTGTTCTTGCAGTTTAGTAATAAGCTATATTTTTCCATTTAATCGAAACCGATAAAAATATCGTATCCAATATTTATAATTTGGAAAACTTGATCGGGAAAATGTTGTCCGTTAATTTCGAATGTTATAATTATCTGGGCTTTTACTTGGCCGGCAGGTTGCTTCCGGTAATCCTGTAATTAAATTAGTTTTTTTAGCCGGATAATACCAACTTGTAATCGTTTTTTCGCTTATTTAACGAAAAAGGGGTTAACGAAAAATCGGGTTTATGTTCCGGTATTATAGAAAGCGGTAATACGTAGGTTAATTTTATTTATTTAAATTTGCGTAATTTTAATAAAAGTTTTGCATTTTTTGGGGTTATTTATTTCCGTTATTGTTAACATAGGGAAAACCATTAAGAAATCTTTTAACGGTTTTACTCTTTTTCCGATTCGTCGGAACTGGACGAATTCTTTATTATTTTTACCGCAGCGACCTTTTTTTTATCAGGGCAGTTGCTAGATTTATGTCCCGTTTTGCCATAATTAAAGCATGTACCAACCTTCCAATAGACCTTTTTCTCAGCTTTCGATAAAGGCTTGCCGGTATTGCCCGAAGTCTTCGATCTGCCGGGATTGCTACTTAAGCAGGGTTTTTTATTTTTATCTTTTAATCTATTAAAATTATATAATCGGGGCTTACGTTTTTACTGGCGCTTCTTATAAGCAAACTGGTTGCTATAAGCGGCTATAATAATACGGTTACAAAACTTTTCGTAAATAACGTCAGGATCGCGGCTGTTTTTAAAAAGGCGTAGGTCGAGGTTTAAAAAAATATATTCTTATAAAACTTGCTTTTATTCGTTCTTAATAATTTCGGCCTTTTAAGCGAAAGCGTTAAATTTAAAAATAAAATCGTAAATATTTTAATTTTTGCCGGGTTTAAAGGTAAAAGTACGGAAGGTTTCTTTAATAACGGAAGCTTGGTTCGGGTCGTAATACGATAATTCCAATACCTGGATCATTTCGGCTACGTAAAAAAAAGGTTACGTAATCGATCGGTAATAAGTTTTAATTACCTATTTGGCCTTTTTTTTTAAACAGCTTATTAAATAAATTATACGGGTTTTTTCGTTCCGAAAAATCGGTTTATTTACTTCGAACTTATCTGCAACCTTACGGACCTAGGCGTCAAATTTGGTCTTATTACCACTAAACTTGGCAGGGTCGTTAACGTAAGCTTTTTTCTTTCGGTTATAGTTAAAATTCGCGTTATTAACTTTCGCAAACTTGCGGAAAACGGGCCATGCTGCCATACTGATAGGGCGAAACGTGCTGTTACTACCGAAAGCGTTATTAATTGTGTTTTCTCGGCGAGGGCGGTCGTCGTCGTCGGAAGGAGTGGGGGAATGATGGCTTTGTTTAGCTTAAAGGTAAGCGACTTCGTCGCGGAATCTCTAAAGTTCTTCCTGGACATCCTGGTTATCGTTAGCCATCTCGTCGACCAGCTGCCTGTTGGGATCGATTTCTGAATGGCTATAGTCTTAGTCTTGATGGTCTTGGTTTGATGAACCCTCTGTTTTTACGGATTCGGTCTCGTTTCGCGGCACGTCGTTTTCTGCCGTTTCTTTAAGGTACTCGTCGTTTTCTATATTCTGGTTTGGGTTTTGGGAAGGCACTTTGTCTTCTGCATTTTCAATTCTACCTCTGATTAATCTAAGTCGCTTTGAACGTTAACTAGTTAATAGGTAATCTTTCTTAACAAACATCTAGTCTTGATGCTGGTTAATCTGGGTCTTGGTTTTGGGTCTGGTCTGGGACGCGTTATTTTTCGTCGTTACGTATCGACGTAAAAGAGGTATGGTACCTTATTTATTAATCACTAGGCCAGCGAGGAAGGGAATAAGCTTAAATTAATGTTACGGCCAGCGAAATATAGCATGATAGCTAGTTTATTGGCGCTATAAACGAAGATTTTAAGCTAAAGAAAAGAAGGAAAGAAAGGCAAAGTCGCGAAATGCGTAAAGATCTACAAATGTCCCCACTCTCTGTGTGGCAGGTGGCTAGTTCGTGTGGCAGCTGTCAGTCCCATATGACGGTTGCCAGCCTCACGGTTTGATCCTGGTGGCGGCTGCCGTCGCATTGCTTCCGGTAATCCTGCAACTAAATTAATTTTTTTAACCGGATAATACGAGCTTATAATCGCTTTTTCGCTTGCTTAACGAAAAAGGGGTTAACGAAAAATCGGGTTTGTGCTCCGGTATTACAAAAAGCGGTAGCACGTAGGCCAATTTTATTTATTTAAATTTATATAATTTTAATAAAAGCTTTGCATTTTTTAAAATTACTTATTTCCGTTACTGTTAACATAGGGAAAACTATCAAGAAGTTTTCTGACGGTTTTACTCTTTTTCCGATTCGTCGGAACTAGAACTGGACGAATTATTTATTATTTTTACCGTAGCGACCTTTTTCTTGTCGGGGCAGTCGCCAGCCTTATATCCCGTCTTGCCATAATTAAAACACGTGCCGGCCTCCTAATAAACCTTTTTCTCAGCCTCCGACAAAGGCTTGCCGGTATTACCCGAAGTTTTCGATTTGCCGGGATTGCCATTTAAGCAGGGTTTCTTATTTTTGTTTTTCGGTTTATTAGGGTTATATGGTCGGGGCTTACGCTTTTGCTGGCGCTTTTTATAAGCGAGCTGATTATTATAAGCAGCTATAACAACGCGGTTATAAAACCTTTCGTAAATAACGTCGGAATTACGGCTGTTTTTAAAAAAACGTAAGTCGAAGTTTAAAAGAATATATTTTTACAAAACTTATTTTTATTCGTTTTCGATAATTTTGGCCTTTTAAATAAAAGCGTTAAATTTAAAAATAAAATCGTAAATGTTTTAATTTTTACCGGGTTTAAAAATAAAAATTCGGAAGGTTTCTTTAGTAGCGGAAGCTTGGTTCGGGTTATAATACGATAATTCTAATACCTGGATTATTTCCGCTACGTAAAAAAAAGATTACGGCATTAATCGGTAACGAATTTTAATTATTTATTCGGCCTTTTTTAAAAAAAAGCTTATTAAGTAAATTATACGAATCTTTTCGTTCCGAAAGGTCGGTTTATTTATTTCGAACTTATTTGTAATTTTACGAACCTAAGCGTTAAATTTGATTTTGTTACCGCTAAACTTAGCTAGGTTATTAACGTAAGCTTTTTTTTCGGTTATAATTAAAATTTACGCTATTAATTTCCGCGAATTTGCGGAAAGCGGGCTATATTGTTATACTGATAAGGCGAAACGTGCTAATATTACCGAAAGCGTTATTAATTGTGTTTTCTCGGCGAGAGCGGTCGACGTCGTCGGAAAAAGTGGGGGAATGATAGCTTTGTCTAACTTAAAGGCGAGCGACTTCGTTACGAAGTTTTTGGAATTCTCCCTGGATATCCTAGTTGTCGTCAGCCATCTCGTCGATCAGCTACCTGTCGGGGTCGGTTTTTAAGTGGCTATGATCTTGGTCTTAATGGTCTTGGTCTTAATCTAATAAACCCTTTGTTTTTACGGATTCGGTTTCGTTTTGCGGCACGTCGTTTTCCGCACTTTGGTCTGGGTTTTAAAAAGGCATTTCGTTTTCTGTACTTTTAATTCTACCTTTAATTAATCTAAGTCTCTTTAAACGTTAACTAGCTGATAGGTAGTCTTTCTTAACAGATATCTAGTTTTGATGCTGGTTAATCTAGGTCTTGGTTTTGGGTCTGGTCTGGGACGCGTTATTTTTTGTTGTTACGTATCGACGTAAAAAAGGTATAGTACCTTTTTTATTAATCGCTAGGCCAGCGAAAAAGGGAATAAGCTTAAAATAATGTTACGGCCAGCGAAATATAACATGATAACTAGTTTATTGGCGCTATGAACGAAGATTTTAAGTTAAAGAAAAGAAGGAAGGAAAAGTAAAGTCGCAAAATGCGTAAAGATTTACAAATATCCCTACTTTCTATATGGCGGGTGGCTAGTTCGTATGGCAGCTGTCAGCCCTACGTGACGGTTGCCAGCCTTACGGTTTGATCCTGGTGGCTGCCGTTACAAACGTAACCGTTTTATACGAACTATAGCCTTACTTATACGTTTACAGATCTCGCTAATTTCCTTTTACGACTAAAAAAACTTTTTTTAGTAAAAGCTTTTTTACGCTATAGTTTTTCCATTTTCTTTAAGATATTACGTAAGGAATTAATCGGAACACTTAACTTATTATATTTTCGTTTTTTAAAAACGCAGTTTTTATAACGCGCTGTATTTTCTATTAGACTATATTTTTCTCTTATATTTAAAACAAACAGAATAAAGTATAACGTGAAAATCAGAAAATCGAATCTTAAAAGCAAGATTATTACTGTGACGGCTATGGGCTTAACTAACCATTAAACCTAGTGAATTAAGACAGGGCTTATCCAAGTTATTATACGCGGAACATCTTAATCGGTGCTTAGAAGGAGAAGAAATGGTCGGACGTTACTACTATGCTATAAAATGCCTTGGTCTAAAAAGACTAGATACAACAGTTGTTAGGTCAGCAATTTATAGACGTCGCCGACCTACGTGCCATAGCCGAGTTGATTGCCGAGATGCCTAGCGGCGAAGCAGATGGAAACAGCTAGAAGCTGTAGCTAACGTAGCATGCAGTAGCAGCTACAGTAGCATGCAGTAACAGCTGCAACGGCAGCTGCAACAGCAGCTGCACCCATTCCTGCTCTCCACTTCACTTCATTAGTCGTACGGTTTATGTTAACAGTAATATCGTAGAAGTTTGAACAATAAGGTGATAATTACGTTTGGTAATAGCAGATAACCGTAAGTGATTTAAGTAACCAATTATTATTATAAGCTGGTGCTATTTAAGTTATGAAAATAATAAGCCTATATATTTTAATTACGATTTATTTAGATTTGTTTATCCTTTCAGATTTATACCGTATAAATAAACTGGATCCTTATAGATCCGGAAATCTTTTTGGATCTATATCTTTTAAGTGTATAAATCCTTTTAAATTCGGGGATTTATTCGGATTTATATTACGTAACTTAAAGTTTTGCGTTGGAAACAATTTATTTAACCTTTAACCGTCAGCTAATAAACTAAGCTTAGTTAATCATAATACGATTTCCTTTTTTTTAGGATTTCTGTTTTTAAAGATTAATTATTTGTTGCGTTTATTTAATAAAGCACTTTTTTTCTTATATATTATTTTTAAGTTGTTTTTATTCATTATACCTCACCGTATTATTAAATAAAAATCTTGTAAGCGTTTTAACTAAAATAAAGAACGTAAATCTTTAGCTTTTTTTATTTAGCAGTCGACGTTAACTAAGAGATTGGCGTTTTATAGCGCTTATAGTACTTTTTAGATATATTCTATATACTTTTCTTTTATTTTTCGAATAGATTAAAATGTCGTCGAGGTAACATATAACGAAAATGTTGAAGTATTTTTGTAATACGTAATTAATTATTCGTTGAAAAGTTGCCGGTGCATTCGAAAGTTTAAAAGATATAATAAGATATTCGAAAAGTTTATACTTAATTCTGAAAGTTATTTTCTATTTGTTACCTGGTTTGATTCGTATTTAATTATCTCTTTCTTTCTTTTAAATCTAGAGATGTGAATTATTTTGTTCTGTGCAGGCGATCCTTTATTTCGGTAATTAATAATAATAAGGTCCTATTTTTGATAGTAATATCGTTAAGCTGTTTGTAATCGATAATAAGTTGTAATTCTTTTTTTTTTTTTGTATGAAAAATATTAAATATCCTGCTAATAAGTTGGAACGTTATATATGGTATTTTCTTAGCTTGTTTTCGAGGTAATCACGTAGTACTTTTAATTTTATTTAGTTTAGATTATAAATGGAGTAAAAAGTAATCGTTTTGTTATTTTTAAGAATTATTTTGTAGTTCTATTCGTTATAGAATAGCAGTTTTATATTAAGTTTTTCTTAAAATAGTTGCTTATATTTATTATATTTTAGTAGTACTTTAGTTATTTATTCCGGTGGCTTTTTAAGCTTTAATAGTAGGTCGTTATTTATTTGCCGAAATCGTACTTCGAAGTTTGTAATGATGCGTCGTATTCTTTGCTATGCCTTTTACTTACTGTATATTTCGTCTCTTTAGGTGATAAGATTTTTATCGTATTTTTATGCCTGCATTCATTAATCTTATTAATCGAATATTAAAATTTTGCGTCGTTTTATATATTACTAGAAAGTAAAGTAAAATTTATTTAGCTAATTCTTTAATCGATAGTTAGATTATACTGCTTTAATTATGACAACCCGAAAATTATGTCGTAATACTTTATTAAGATGACATCGAAATTAATAGTTTATTTTCTTTCTTCGACGAAGGTTTTAAGATAATTAATTTCGTATTTAACCCATCCGTTATCGTAGTAAAATATTTAACTTTCGATATTTTCTGTAACGGCAGCCGCCACCAGGATCAAACCGTGAGGCTGGCAACCGTTACATGGGACTGACAGCTGCCATACGAACTAGCCACTTGCCATACAGAGAGTGGAAACATTTATAGATCTTTACGTACTTCGCGATTTTGCCTTTCCTTTCTTCTTTTCTTTGGCTTAGAATTTTCGTTCATAGCGTTAATAAACTAGTTATCATGCTATATTTCGCTGGCCGTAACATTATTTTAAGCTTATTCCCTTCCTCGCTGGCCTAGCGATTAATAAATAAGGCATTACGCCTTTTTTACGTCGACACGTAACGACGAAAAATAACGCGTCCCAGACCAGACCCAAGACCAAGATCCAGATTAACCAGCATCAAGATTAGATGTCTATTAGGAAAGATTACCTATTAGCTAGTCGACGTTTAAAGCGACTTAAATTAATTAGAGATAAAATTAAGAATGCAGAAAACAAAGTGCCTTCCCAAAACCTAGACCAAAGTACGGAAAACGACGTGCCGCAAAACGAGACCGAATCCGTAAAGACAAAAAGTTCATCAGACCAAAACCAAGATTACCAAAACCATAGCCATTCAGAAACCGCCCCCGATAGGCAGCTGATCGACGAAATGGCTAACGACAACTAAAATATTTAGGGAAAACTCCAAAAATTCCGTAACGAAATTGTTCGCTTTTAGGCCAGATAAAGCCATTATTCCCTTATTCTTTCCGACGACGCCGACCGCCCTCGCCGAGAAAACATAATTAACAGCGCTTTCGGTAACACTAGTACGTTTCGCCTTATCAGTATAGTAACATAACCCGCTTTCCGCAAGTTTGCGGAAATTAATAACGTAAATTTTAATTATAACCGAAAAAAGAAAGCTTACGTTAACAATTTAATTAAATTTAACGGTAACAAAACCAAATTTAACGCCTAGGTCCATAAGGTTGCAAATAAGTTCGAAATAAATAAACTAACCTTTCGGAACGAAAAAACCCGTATGGTTTATTTAATAAGCTTTTTAAAAAAAAAGGCCGAATAAATAATTAAAATTCGTTACCGATTAATTATGCGACCTTTTTTTTACGTAACCGAAATAATTTAGGTATTAAAATTATCGTACTATAACCTAAATTAAACTTTCGCGGTTAAAAAGATTTTCCGTATCTTTACCTTTAAACTCGGCAAAAATTAAAATATTTACGATTTTATTTTTAAGTTTAACGTTTTCGTTTAAAAGGCCAAAATTACCGAAAACGAATAAAAATAAATTTTATAAAAATATATTCCCCTAAACCTTAATTTACGTTTTCTTAAAAACAGCCGCGATTTTAACGTTATTTACGAAAATTTTTTTAACCGTATTATTATAGCCGCTTATAGCAACCAGCTTACTTATAAAAAACGCCAGCAAAAGCGCAAGCCCCAACCATACGACCTTGATGAACCAAAAGATAAGAATAAGAAACCCCGCTTGAATAGCAATTCCGGCAAATCGAAAATTTCGAATAATACCGGCAAGCCTTTATCGGAGGTTAAGAAAAAGGTTTATTAAAAGGCTGGTACGTGCTTTAACTGTAGCAAAACGAGACATAAGGCTAGCAACTGCCCTAACAAAAAAAGGGTCGTTACGATAAAGATAATAAAGGATTTATCCAGCTTCGATAAATCGGAAAAAAAAGTAAAACCGTCGGAAAACTTTTCGATAATCTTTCTTATATTAATAGTAACGGAAATAAGTAATTTTTAAAAATGCAAAGCTTTTATTAAAATTACGCAAATCCAAGTAAATAAGATTAGCTTACGTATTACCGCTTTTTATAATACCGGAGCATAAACCCAACTTTTCGTTAACCCCTTTTTCGCTAAGTAAGCAAGAAAACGATTATAAGTTTATATTATCCGGGTAGAAAAATTAATTTAGTTATAAGATTACCGGAAGCGACCCGCCGGCTAAGTAAAAGCCTAGATAATTATAATATTCGAAATTAACGGACGACGTTTTTTAAATTAAATTTTCCAGATTATAAATATTGGATACGATATTTTTATCGGTTTTAATTAAATGGAAAAATATAGCTTATTATTAAATTGCAAGAACAAAAGTATTATCTGGCCCGACGACCTCCTAACTTTGGCCAAGTTCTTACCAGCAATTAAACTCCCAGCCCGATACCTGCTGGACGGGTACGTTAACCTTAAAGTTCAGGAAGACGTTAACCGATGCGACCGCGTTATGGAAAAAGCCGATAAGCAATACCAAATCCTCCGACGTTTATGGAGAAAATCCGAGAATGACCTTACGTTGATACCCGTACCCGTACCTGCTACTTTGTCAGATATATTAGATGAGAAAGATATACTGGATATATACGATACCAAGCCGACCATCTGCGCGATGGAAATCGCTAAGGATAATGCAGTTGTCGCCTTGCTGACGAATAAGTTAAAAACCGACCCCCGTACGGAACGATGGAGCAAATTTCCGCTATTTCAGGAAGCTGTTCCTTTTGAGAATAAAGAGCCGAACGTCGTAACGTTGGCCGCGTTGCAGAAGTGGAAGATATACGACGGCCAAAAAATCCCTTTTCTCGAAGATGAAAATCCGAAGCATGTAAAACGAGTCCGGAAGCTTTTACCAGAACCCCTCGCCTACTTGAAAGGATTCTTTTCGAAAAAAGAAGCCAACACTCTTCCAGACTTTCGACCTGGCTATGACGTAGTTCTGGAACTTGACCGGCCGATACCCGCCTCTGTGTCAAATGTTGTTGTAAAGGTCAGAGTGACAAGGTAACCCATTTATTGAGAACAGTCTAAAACCTGACCTTCTTTTCCATCTCTGAGAAGAAACCACCTATATATATAGACCCCGCATCGGACTTTGGGCTAATCGCCGACCCCTCGCATCAGGCTCTGGGCTAGTCGCCTCTAGCACCCTGACACTCTGGACCCCCCATTTACCGGACGCCTGTCCAGTACCTCCCGCTAAAAAAAGAAATGGTAAATAAATTGTTAAAAATAAACTTTATCAAACCATGTATGCAAAGGGACGCCGCCTTAATTTTATTTACCCCAAAACCTTATTTGTCGGAACGGCGGTTTTGTATCGATTACCGTTAAAGGAACTAGCATCTAAAAAATCGCCTTGTTCCAGCCCTTTTACTTAACGGTACTATATTTAACTGCCGAAATGTTAAACGTTTTGCCAAAATTGATATTATTTAGGCGTTTTATAAATTTCGTATCGTTATTAGGCCGGAATACTTAATAATATTTAAAATCTGTTAAGGAACGTTTTAATAAAAAATATTTCCATTTGGACTTAAAATAAGCTTTACCTGGTAGTAATCGTTTATTAATACTTAATTGCATAAATTTTTCGATTATTATGCAAACGTTTATGCCGATAACGTATTAATTTATTCCGGTTTTAAAGAAAAATATTAGAAACATTATAAAGAAGTTATTTACCGGTTATATAAAGTTAACCTTTAAGGAGATATTAAAAAGTTCCGGTTTAACGTTAAAAAAATGAATTATTTCGGTATTATTATAAAAATAAACGTAAATATTTTTATTAATTTAGCTAAAATTAAGGCAATCCAAAAATAAAAATTTAAAAACTTTAATAATTATACCGTAATCCGTTTATTTACAAAATTTTATAATTATGTACGAATATTTTGCCATCATGAAAACGGTATAATTAAACTATTAAACCGTTTATTAAAAAAAGATACCCTTTTCGTAATAAAATCCGAACAAAAAAGGGTTTTCGAAAAAATAAAACGGTTCGTTTGTAAAGCCTTAATTCTAGCTTTTTTTCGACCTGGCCGACCGATTAAAATAAAAATAAACGCATCTTATAACGTAACTGGAAATATTATTTGGTAACAATAAAAAGATAACGAATAGAAATTTATAAAATATTTTTCGAAAATTATAACCTTAGCAGAAAAAGCGTATCTTATTTAAAACCGAAAGTTACTTACTATAATCCAAACCCTTAAGCATTACTGCCTTAAACTTTAAGGACAAAAATTTTTTATTATTACCGATTATTAAACCTTGTTATATTTTGCGAACAAGCGCGTTTTTTTTATGCGTTAAATCCGATAGGCCGACTTCCTTTTTAACTTTAATATTACCTTCCAATATCGACCTGGTAAAGAAAATGTTACCGCGGATACTTTATTACGAAAAACGGTAAATTTACTTATAGTTAAAGCCCGAAAAAAAAAGAAAAGGATCTAGGCTTTAATTCCGCCAAAATAATTAAACTTTCTTATCGCTGCCATTAACGAAATGCCGACTGGAATACGAATCGAAAATATCCCATAAGGTGCCGACTTGGTCGACCTCATCCGTTACGAAAACGAAATATAGAATTTGGGTAAAAAAGACAATAAATTAATAATACCCGAAAAAATAATTAACGGTCGTATTTTTTTCCATACCGTATTAATCCGCGAAACTTACGTACTTAAAATATTTACGTACCCTAGCTAAAATAAAGTAATTAAGATATTAATACGGGAATATACCTGGTTCCGGCTTAAGCAAGATATTCGATAATATATTCGGAATTATTATAATTACTGTCGGAACAAAACGTTTCGAAATAAAATCCCGGAATTTTTTTACCTTTTCCTTATTCCGAATAATATTTAGAATTACGTTGCCGTCGACGGAAAAAATATGCTAAAAAACCGTTACGGTTATAACTATATATAGGCGTTTATCGACAAACTTAACAGGATTATGGCAACCTTATTAGATAAAAAGATTAATGCTGCCGAAATCTTAATTAGTCGATATTATCGATATCTGTATCGTTTTTTTAAAATGCCCGTTATCTGGATTAACGATAACGTAAGATAATTTATTTCTTAATTTTTGGTTAAATTAAACGAATTTACCGGTATAAAATATCGTTACGGGAACGTTTTATATCCGTAAACCTAAAAGGTTATTAAGTTTACGAATTAAAAGTTAGATTAACGTTTACGTTTTTATATCGATAAGTACTAAAACGATTAAAGCGTATATATACCGCTATTAAATTTTGCCCATAATTTATTATAATATTTGTCGATTAATATAGCCCTGTTAAAGGTTATATTAAGTAAGGATATCCGGAACTTATTATCGCTGGACTTAAATATAATAAAGGCAAAAACCGAATTAATTTAACGAATATTAGTAATCGTTAAACAAATTAAAAACGTTTAAACGTTTATAAAAAAAGTCGTACTGGAAACGTAAAAACGTTAAAAAATATAAGTTAACAAAAAATGTCGTTTAATTAATTTTAAAGTTGGCGATAAAGTTTTTTTCCGTAAAAAAGGCTTTACGACGTAAGTACTAATTATTCGTTTAGATTTATAATAAGTAAAACCTTTTAAGGTTATAAAAAAACGCGGATATAATTTTGTTTTCGATTTGCTGCTAAGTTACAAAATAATTAACTTATTTTACGCCGATCGGTTACGTAAAGCCGACGATAACCCGTTATCTTAACAAATTTAAATACTATCGTTATTTAAAAAGATTAACGGTAAACTAAAATTCGAGGTAAAATAAATTAAATAGTTAAGATTTAACGGGCGCCATAAAAAGCTGTAATATTAGGCTAAATAAAAAGGTTACGATTCTGACGAGATATAATATTCCGTAGCCAATTTTAAGAACGTACCGATCGTAATAAAACGGTTTTATACGGAATATTTTAAAGCATTTGGGTTACCGGTCCGCTTATAAAAATAAATACGCGTAACGGCAGCCGACGAAATTAACGAAAATTACCCCGATAATAATAAGGCCGCAAAGGTAGGAACCGGATTAATAAGGAAGAAACGGTACTTATAACTAACAAAGATTTACATATTCTTTTTGATTATATATAAGTTTTTAAAAGGGGGTAGTATAACGGCAGCCGCCACCAGGATCAAACCGTGAGGCTGGCAACCGTTACATAGGACTGATAGCTGCCACACAAACTAGCCACCTGTCACACAGAGAGTGGGGATATTTGTAGATCTTTACGCATTTCGCAACTCTGCCTTTCTTTCCTTCTTTTCTTCAGCTTAGAATCTTCGTTTATAGCGCCAATAAACTAGCTATCATGCTATATTTCGCTGGCCGTAACATTTTCGACCTTATAGAAACTTTCTTTATTTCGTTATGGTAGTTATAACTTATTTATTACTTTTAAAATAATATAATTTCCTTATATAGCTCCGCAGTTTATTATTATGGTATACTATTTGTTTAATTCGTACTTGTACTGTAATTAATTCTTTTTCTTTCGCTTTTATTACGTATAAAGCTCTTTTAAGGTGTTATTATTTACTTTTATTTTCTTTGTCAATCTAAAGTTTCTTTATAGGTGGTATTTTTTTTTAAATTATTTTCGAATTTTATAATTCGTTTTAAAAGTTATTCGTTTAACTTCTGTAGCTGTTATAGGTATCTGTCTTATCGACGTAACGTGGTTTCCAAATACGTAATTTACTTTTAAAAGGCTTTCTTAATAGTATACTTTAATTTTAAAATTTCGTTTCTATAAAAAGAAAAAAAATTTCTTTTTAAAGGGCATATTGCTTTATTAAGTCTTCGCTAAATGCTAATTAAAATTATAAGTCCGTAATTATTCTTTAACAATATTTTTCTACTATCATTTAAACTAGCTCCTTTTATATCTAGTAATTGTAGCAATTGTAGTAGCAAAAGAGGTTCTTTACAAGGCAACTTTTTTTTCGGCCAACTTTTAAATACTATTAATTAGTCGATCTTGTGTTGGGTTGTTATTTTTTGCAGGTGTCAATATTACTTTTGGTCTTTCGGGTCGTCGTTTATTTAATTATTAAAATTAAAGCCTTATCGCCATATTTGCATAATTCGTTATGCAATATATTTTTTATAATTTTCGTACGTTTCGTATTAATATCGTCTGCAGTTAACGGCATAAAGCCTTCCGTATCGATTAAGCTTTCCCAGATATAGGTCTTCGTTTTATTTAAGATATTCTTTCGTTTAAACGTTGAATATTGTTTAATCGTTTCTTTATTATCGTTATTATAATTAGAAAGCTAGATTATATTTTTCAAGTTTCTTTTATTTTTTATATTATTAAACCTATATTATAAGGGTTTGTTTAATAAAAAATAGCCTTTTTAATTGTTACTTGGAATAACTTTTTAGCTTTTTTTAATTTTTGTCGTATTTCTGGTAAAGGGTTATAATTATTTTAGATGCGAATTATACTAATCGTCTTTTTATTGCTAACTTTCTTCCGCTACTAACCTTTAGAAGCTAAAGTTTATTATCGTAACTGCTTTTAACTTTTATATTATCGTATAATATATCTCTATTTTTCGTAATTGTAACAAGTAATTAAACTCTTTTTATTTTAAATAATTTCTAACTTTATAGGTTCTAAGTAAATTTCGTAAAAGGTTGCAAGTGAATCGCGTTTTTTTTAATTGGTTTTAAGGTATTTTGATTTCGGAATAAACTATCTTTTTTTTTCTTATCGTTTTTTAAACTATCGGTTATCGATTTTACGGCCTCGACGATATACTTATCAAGGTTTATAATCCGGTTTGCCTTAATTAATTTATCCTTAATATCTTTTTTTAGTCCCTTATAAAATATATCGACTAAAATATCATTTTCGTTACTTCTATATCCGGCCTTAGTGGCTAGGCTTTTAAATGCTACAGCATATTTAAATCTTAGTTTTTTTTGCCGCAACTAAAAAGAGTTTTTAAATTACGCTTCGTTTTTCGTCCGGATTAACAAAAATATTTCGGAACTTATTTTCGAAATTAACATAATGTTCGAAAACTTCCTTAATAATCTTTTCTTTATCGGACATTCCAACCTCTAGGTAATTTCGTATAATAAGTTCGAACTAATTTGCGGCATCTCTAATAAGGCAGGCTGCCTTAGCAAGGATTTGATTTAGCAAATCTTCCAACCCTAGGAATCGGAGGTACACTTTGATCTAAATAAGGAATATCTAGACGTTCTTTTTTTTATCGTAAGGTTCGAGTTTTTTAACTTCAATTTTAGCAATCGTTATAATTAATACTTTGGGCTTAAGTTAACTTTTAAGTTATTTAACCTCGTCCTTAAATCGGATAACTTTTGTCTAAAGTTATTAAATAACGCTATCTAAGGTACTGGTCGACATAATAATAATATTAAGTATTGCTCAAAATCTGACAGTACAACTAAATAAAAGCATATAACGTATAACGGCTATGGGCTTGTAACGGCTATGGGCTTAACCAACTATTAAACCTAGTCGTACGGTTTATATTGGCAGTGGTATCGTAGGAATCTAAGCAATAAGAGGATAGTTACGTCTGGTAATAGCAGATAACCGTAGGTGATCTGGGTAACTAATTGTTATTGCAAACTGGTGCTATCTAAACTATGGAAATAACGAACGTATATATTCTAATTGGGATCCGTTTGGATCCGTTCATCCTTTCGGATCCATACCGTATAAGTAAACTAGATCCTTATAGATCCGGAAATCCCTTCGGATCTATACCTTTTAAATGTATAGATCCCCTTAGATCCGAGAATTTATTCGGATCCATGTTACGTAATTCAAAGTTTTACGTCGGAGATAATTTTCTTAACCTCCGACCGTCTGCTAATAAGTTAAGCTTAGTTAGTTATAATACGATCTTCCCCTTTTTAAAATCTTTGCCCTTAAAGATTAATTATTTATCGCGTTTATTTGGTAAGTAATTTCCCTTCTTATATATTATTTTTTGGGGTTTTTATTCGTTATGCCTAACCGTATTAAAAAGCAGAAATCTCGTAAGCATCTTAACCAAAATAAAGAACGCAGATCCTTAACCCTTTTCATTTAATAACAGGTTTTCGAGGTTATGTTTTGTTCTTCGTATTTTAAAAATAAGGAAAAATGCGTTATAATAAAGAACGCGGTTTGTTGCGAAAACTGTGTCCTAAAAAAACGGAGTTACGATGGTACGGGCGTACCTTTTAATTCCTTGCATAATATTATTCAAAAATCGGAACGTATAAAGCGTAAGGAAATTTTAGCTAAGGAGCGATTGCTCCGATCGCAAAAAGAAATGAATAAAGTAATCGTACGTCTATAACGATTGCGCCAACAGCGAGAATTTCTTCGTACCAAAAGTGTCGAAATGGTGAATCGCGGGTTTCAGTCCTTAGACGAACTGGAGGAGCAGGAAAGGTTAAAAGTCGAAACGGCTGCGCAGGCCGCGTAAGTCGTTCAGACTACGGGGTGGTCGATTGGTCTGGAACCTTAGGGGACTAATTAGGTACCGTTGGATAACGTAAATTAGGATTTTAACCCTGACGGCCCCGGCGCTGTTAGTAAAAGTTCCTCAGGAGGCGCTGGGTGTTCGTAAAGTTTTTTGCAGGTTCCCAAATGTTCTCGGAATCTGGGTAATCTTTTTACTTGATCAGGTACTGGGTAAGTCCGTTTTGTTTCCGTACATTTAATATTTTCTTTGTCTCGTAGATCGGTACGTCTTTTATAACTTTTTCCTTTCGCCCTGTATTAACTTTAATCGTATTTGCTGCTAATTCGAGTAAGGAAATATAAAAGATTAGATAGAGCTTGATTTTCGGTGGTAGCTTTAATTCGTAATTACTTTTTAAGATTTTTTTAGTAATTTTGTATGGATTAATATATTTAAAGTCGAGTTTTTTATTAAGTTTTTTGGTCTGGATGTTTT
Organism: Monosporascus sp. CRB-9-2; assembly: GCA_004155915.1. Taxonomy (NCBI): domain Eukaryota; kingdom Fungi; phylum Ascomycota; class Sordariomycetes; order Xylariales; genus Monosporascus; species Monosporascus sp. CRB-9-2. Next base: position 47,281 of record QJOA01000322.1, read on the forward strand.
TGGTGGCTAGGTAAACTATTTTTTCTTCCGAAAAGGTTGATTTTTTTAACCTTTTTTGATTGTAATATTTGCTTATCTGGCTGCGTACGAATTCAAGTTCTATTTTTATTTCGGTATGTAATTGCTTTAATTATTTTAATGTTAGAATTGCTTTGACGTTGGCTAGTCCTTCGTATGAATTTTTGTAAACTTCTGGTGTGAAACCAAAATTGGCAGTTGCTGGCGTCGTTTTGATACTTTCGTGGTAACTGGTATTGTAGGCTAGCTGTGCAACTGATAGCTTCTCGACCCAGTTATTTTGCTCGTAATTAATATAATATCGTAGGTACGTTTTTAACGTCTGGTTGGTTTTTTCCGTTTATCCGTTTATTTACAATCTAAATACGCTGGATAATTTGTGATTTAGTCCAAATTAAGCTATTAATCCTTGCCTAAATTTTGAAATAAAGGTTATACCTTTGTTTGATATAATTTCCGTTAGAAATTTATGGGTACTTAGGATATATCGAAGGAAAATATATACGAATTGTTTTATATCGGTATCTTCGTTATAAGGTAAGAAATAGGAAAATTTCGTAAATTGATTAACGATTACGAAAATGTTATCGTAATGTATTTTTATAGCTAAATCCTTTGATATAGGGAGCTTAGTAATAAAGTTAAATATAATGGAATCTTATGGTCATTTTGCGACTGGTAATGGTTATAGCTTTCCGTAGGGCTTATGTCGTCGTATCTTTACCCTGGCGTAAATGTCGCATTGTCGTATTACCCTTTATACGGTTAATTTCATTTTAAGAAAGTAATATATCCGTTGTAAACGTTTTAGGGTTTTGTGGATCCCTAGGTATCCATATAGCTGATGTCTATGTATATCTCGTATCAGATTTTTTGGAGTTCCTTTAGTACCTAAATTTTGTCTGTTCGTTACCTCTTAGGTAGGTTATCATTGTATTACTATATACGTTAATGCATATTAATTAGAATTCCTTTTATCGTAACAATTTGTCGTTATCGCAAGTATTCCTCGGGTGTTATGTCGAAAATTATCTATTATACCTTAACCTTAAGTTCCTTTAAGTTAGGTCGTCTGCTAAATGCGTCTGTTCTGCTATTTTTTGATCCTTTACGATAAATAATAACGTAATCGAATTCAGAAAGGTATTTTACGTAACGTAATTATCTTCCGACTAGCTTTCGTATCGTAAAAAAGTATATAATATTCTTATAATTTGTATATACTTTAATTTGATGCATACTGCCCTTAAAATAATATTTGAATTCTTTAAAAGCGTTAACGATAGTTAGGAATTCCTTGTCGTATATAGGGTAATTCAGCTCGACTCTATATAACTTGTAAAAGTAAAAGGTAATAAGGTAAAGGTTTCCTTAATCGTTTCGATATCCGATTATTGTTCTTAAGGTATAATCCGAAACGTCGGTTTCTAGCTTAACTGGTCGCTTTAAGTCGTACATAATTAGTACTAATTTACTGGTTAAGGCGTCCTTAATTTGCTAGAAGACTTCCTGTTCTTTTGGTATTTATTCGAATTATTTTTTCTTCCTGGTAAGCTTTGTTAATGGCATAGCTATCCTGCTGAAATTGCGTATAAATCTTCTGTAATAATTAGCGAATCCAAAAAATGCTTATATTTTTTTAACGTTAGTAGGTTATGCCTATTTTTTAACTGCTGCGAATTTTTTAAGGTTTATCTTAATATATTTAAAAGTAATAATATGTCTTAGGTATTCTACGTTTTGTACATAAAAGATGCTCTTTTCCGCGTTAACCAAAAAATTGGCATTCTGGAACACTTATAGGACTTTATAAACATATTTTATATGCTTTTTTTAGGTTTTCGAATAGATTAAGATGTTATCGAAGTAACATATAACGAAAATATCCAAGTATTCTCGTAGTACGTAATTAATTATTCGCTAGAAAGTTGCCGGTGCATTTGTAAGTTCAAAAGGCATAACAAGGTATTCGAAAAGTCCGTATTTGGTCCTAAAAGCTATTTTCCATTCGTTACCTGGCTTGATTCGTATTTGGTTATATTTTTCCTTTAGGTTTAAAGATGTAAACTATTAGGCTTCGTATAGGCGATTCTTTATTTCGGTAATTAGTAATAATAAGGTTTTATTCTTTATAGTAATATCGTTAAGCTGTTTGTAATCGATAACGAATCGTAATTTTTCATTCTTCCTTAGTACGAAGAATATTGGGTATCTTGCTAATAACTTGGAACGTTATATATAGCCTTTTCTTAGCTTGTTTTCGAGGTAATCGCGTAATACCTTTAGTTCTGTTTGGTTCAGGTTATAAATAAGGTAAAAAGTAGTCGTTTTGCCATCCTTAAGAATTATTTCGTGATCCCATTCGCTATAAGGTAGCAGTTTTGTTTCAAGCTTTTTTTAGAATAATCGCTTATATCTATGGTATTCTGGTAATACTTTAGCCATCCATTCTGGTAGCTTCCTGGGCTCTAATAGTAAGTCGTTATTTATTTGCCGAAATCGTGCTTTAAGGTTTATAATAATGCGCCGTATTCTTCTGGTATGCCCTTTACTTGCTGCATATTTTGTCCCTTTAGGTGGTAAGGTTTCTGTCGTATCCTTATGCCTATATTCGTTAACCTCATTGATCGAATGTTAAAATCTCGCGTCGTCTTGCATATCGGTAGAAAGTGAAACAAAATTTACCTGGCTAATCCTTTAATCGATAACTGGATTATATTGCTTCAACCATAGTAATCCGAAAATTATATCGTAATCCTTTATTAAGATAATATCGAAATTAATAGTTTATTTTTTTCCTTCGACGAAGGTTTTAAAGTGATCAATCTCGCATTTAACTCATTCGTTATCGTAGCTAAATATTTAACTTTCGGTATTCTCGACTTTGTAAGAACTTTCCTTATTTCGCCATAGTAACTATAGCTTATTCATTACTTCTGGGGCGATATAATTTCCCTATATAGCTCCGTAATCCACCATTACGGTATACCATTTCTTCTTAATTCGTACTTGTATTATAATTAGTTTTTTTCCTGCCACTTTTATCGCGTACAAAGCCTTTTTAAAATGTTACTATCTACCTTCATTCTTCTTGCCAGCCTAAGGCTCCTTTATAGGTGGCGTTAATCTTTTGAACTATCTTCGAACCTAGTAATTCGTTTTAAAAGCTGTTCGTTTAGCTTTTGCAGCTGTTATAAATATCTGTCTTATCGTCGTAGCGTACCTTTCAAATAAGCAATTTGCTTTTGGAAAGCCTTCTTAATAATATATTTTAGTTTTGAAACTTCGTTTCCGTAGGAAAAAAATGATTAAATTTCTTTTTAAAGGGTACGTCGCTTTATTAAATCTTTAATAAACGCCAACTAAAACTGTAAGTCCGTAATCATTCTTTGGCAATATTTTTCTACTGTCTTTTAAACTAGCTCCTTTTGCGTTTAATGATCGCATTAATCGTAATAGCAAAAGGGGTCCTTTACAGGACAACTTTTTCTTTTTGGCCAATTCCTAAATGCTGCTAGTTGGTTAATCTTGTCCTGGGTTATCATTTCTCGCAGGTATCGGTACTACTTCTAATCTTTCGGGTCGTCGCCTGTTTAATTATTAAAATTAAAACCTTGTCGCTATATTCGTATAATCCGTTATACGATATATTCCTTATAGTTTTCGTATATTCCGCATTAATATCGTCTGCAGTTAATAGCGTAAAGCCTTCCATATCGATCGGGTTCCCCTGGACATAAGTCTTCGTCCTACTTTCGGTATTCCTTAGTCCAAGCGTCAAATATTACCTAATCGTTTCTTTTCTGTCGTCGTTATAACTAAGGAGATGAACTATATTCTTTAAGTTCCTTCCATCCCTTATACTTTTAAAGCCATTCCATAAAGGTTAACTTGGTGGAAGTGGCTTTCTTGATTGCTGCCTGGAATAGCTTTTTGGCTTCCTTCAGTCCTTATCGTATTTTTAATAAAGGGTTATAGTTGTTTCGGACGCGAATTATGTTGATCGTCTTTTTGTCGCTGGTTTCCTTCCGGTGCTGGCCTTCGGAAGCTGGAGTCCATTATCGTAGCTGCTTTTGGCTCCTACATTATCGTGCAATATGTCCTTATTTCCGCAATTGTAACAGGTAACGGAGCCCCTTTTGGACTGGATGCTTCCCAACTCCATAGGTTCTAAATGTATTCCGTAAAAAGTTAAAGATAAATCGCGTTTCTTTCCTTAGTTGGCTTTAAGATAACCTGGCTTCGGAATGAAATATCCCTTCTTTTCTTGTCGTTTCTCAAACTATCGATTATCGATTTTTACGGCCTCGGCGATATACTTATCAAGGCTTATGGTCCGGTTTTCCTTAATTAATTCGTCCTTAACGTCTTTTTTTAATTTCTTATAAAATATATCGACCATGGTATTATTTTCGTCGCTTCCGTATCCGGCCTTGGCAGCTAAGCTTTTAAATGTTACAGCATACTTAGATGCTGGTCCTTTTTGTCGCAACTAAAAAAGTTTTTAAATTACGTTTCGTTTTTTACCCGGATTAGCAAAGTTGTTTCGAAGTTTATTTTCGAAATTGATATAATGTTCAAAAACTTCCCTGGTAATCTTTTCTTTATCGGACTTTTCAACCAGCAGGTAGTTTCGCATAATGGGCTTAAACCAGTCTGCGGCGTCTCCAGTAAGGCAGGCTGCTACAGCAAAAATTTGATCTGGCGGGTCTTTTAATCCTAGGAACCGAAGGTGTCACGGCCATTGTATGCAGCAGAACGCTGGTTTATTGGCAAGCTATAGACAAAGATTCCAAGGTGAAGAAAGGAAGGAAAAAGGAAGAGAATAGCCACTTGTGCGGCAGACCTAAATAGGCCAAGGGCTGCGCTGCCATCAGCTGTACAAAAGTGGGCCTGACGTGCCCCAGCTGCCAGTGCCGTCACAGAAGGTACGCTTTGGCCTGGGTAAGGAATATCTGAACGTTCCCCTTTTTATTATAAGGTTCGGGCTTTTTAACTTTAATCTTGGCAGTCGCTATGGTCGGTATTTCGGCCTTGGGTTAATTTTTAAGCTGTTTAACCTTATCCTTAAATCGGGTAACTTCTTCCTGGAATTGCTGGGTAGCGCTATTTGCGGTACTGGTCGACATAGTGACAATATTAAGTATTGCTCAAAGTTTGACGGTATTACTGAACAAAAGCTTGCAACGTGTGACGGCTATGGGCTTAACCAACTATTAAACCTAGTTGTACGGTTTATGTTGGCAGTGGTATCGTGGGAATCTGAGCAATAAAAGGATAGTCGCGTCTGGTAATAGCAGATAACCGTAGGTGATCTGGGTAACCAATTGTTATTGCAAGCTGGTGCTATCTAAACTATGGAAATAATGAGCGTATATATATTTGTCTTGGCTCGATGTACTCGAATTAGCTCGATCCATCCACAGTGGTCAAGTCTCGTCGAGCCCGTCGAGCCCGTCGAGTCACTTCCCTTGCTCGACTGGCTCGAAGCGCCAAGCCCCATTTTCTCCACTAAACCCATCGAGCCGGTCACGTGAGCCAAGACCCTTCATCGGAGATGTCCACACATCCTCCGACCGTCTGGCAATGAGCCAAGTTATTGGGTCATAACAATATGGCGCCCAATATTTTGCACCGTACCATCAGGCCCTATTTTTGAGGTTCGTGGTTTCTGTGGGTCTTTTTGTGGGTCGGTACTTAGAGCTACATGTTTTTAAGGAAGCCCTAGCCACGGCTGCGCCTACGGCGCAGCCACAACCTCAAAAATAGGGCCTGATTTTAGTGAGGTAAGACAAACGGTCGAAAGATGTAAAAGATATTTCTGATTGTCAGATAACTGTTGATATCAGGGATTCTAAGCTATAACGCCACGGAGATTACCTGTGGCTTAGGTAGAAACTACACTAGCCACATCTACCAGTATAAGCTCCGACCGACACTATCCAAGGGCTCCATGATCAATACAACAACAACTGTTTTGACCCCAATACTGAATACACGCTTGTGTTTGACACCGATATAGACCTCGGATTACGTAACATGAATTCGGATGGATCTAACGGATCCAAAGGAATCCATGCATTTAAAAGGTATAGATCCGAAGAGATCTCCCAGATTTATAGGGATCTAATTTACTTATACGGTATGGATCCGAATAGATCCAACGGATCCAAACGGATCCCAGTTAAGATATATACGTTTATTATTTCTATAAGCTTAGATAATACCAGCTTATAATACTATTTGGTTACCCAGATCATCTACGGTTATCTATTATTACCAGACGTGACTATTACTTTATTGCTCAGAATCCCACGATACCACTGCCAATATAAACCGTACGACTAGGTTTAATAGTTGGTTAAGCCCATAGCCGTCACAAAAGGCTCTAGCCACGGCTGCGCCTGCGGCGCAGCCCCAACCTCAAAAATGGGGGCCTGATTTTAGTAAGGCAAGACAGCCGATACGGCCGAAAAAATTGATATACGGACTTTCCCCATACAGAATATACTAGGAAAGCCCGGTACATAATGACGCGACCGATGGTTGTGCTGTCGCAGCCATGAGGGCGTTGCGGTCGCCCAATTCCCCCACCTAAACTTGGCTATATTAGCTGCAATTGCCGTCGAAAAAAATTGAAAAAAAAAATCCTATATGCATATTAGCTTTCATTCGACGCGCATATAAAGTTACATACTTATCGTGCTTAATTTGGTTGCGTAACAATTTCTTTTTATTTAAATCTTTGGATTCTTTAAAAGATATAACGTTAAAAGGAAAGTTAGTAATTTTAGTGGCGACACCGAGAACGAGACCCATATTTTGAAACTAACACTCAGGCCTCGCTGGCTTATTACGGGTATATGGGATTTGATAGGCTAACTTTTAGTGTGATACAACAGTATATTAAAAAAGAACGAGCCAGCAGAGGCCTGAGCTAGCTGAGGCAACGGATAACGGGATTGTTAGATTGGCGGCTGTCAGACCCTACTTGTTATGGCTGCACCCCTCACCACACTGCCAAGGGCAAAAGACTGGCGAATAATCGCAATTGTAAGGCGATCATTCTGGGTACAATAGCTGTACTTACCTTGGAAGACCCTTACGGGTGACCAGGCCGTAACACTACTGAGGTCTAGATCTGTTAGCTAAGTCGTGGCTTAGTTAGCTTTGCTACTAGTGGGATGCGTTGTTCGGGTCTCCGGTATCGCTTTTTCTCAGATATAGCTGTTTTATGTGTATATAAGGAGGCTTCACAACCCGCTCTGTCTAGATAGGATCTCTTCGGAGGTGTCAGACCCTACTGAGGTCTAGATCTGTTAGCTGCATCGTGGCTTAGCTAGCGTTACTACTATTGGGATGCGTTGTTTCGAAGGTCCGGTATCGCTTTCTTTCAGATACAGCTGTTTTCTATGTATATAAGGAGGCTTCACAACCTCTCTTTCTAGACGGGACCCCTTAGAAGGTCAACCAGATAATACACTCTTCATTCAGCCATATATGCTTCAGTGTGTGATGTCAGGGTCTCATGAGGTCAATTTGATAATACCTTCTTCTTCAGCTGTATATGCTTCAGTGTGTGATGTCAGGGTCTCATAGCGGCCGAGGCTGTTCCTTGGGAGAAGGTTTAGCTTGTCATGTAAGTGGAACACTTTCAGCCAATGATTCGAATTTTCTCAGCTAAGTAGAACCAAATGCACCCCCAGCTTCTGTTAAGAAATGGAGACATTGCGGCTTACATTGCTTAACAGTCTTCCCCGCTTCCGGGTCTTGGCAGATTAACGTCAAACTGCAACCCCCAACTGACCGGCCAAGATGCGCCTAGCCTGTATTGATGATAGCGGGGAAATACTGGAGATCCCGACCGCCCTCCAGCAAGATCCCTACTGCTTACGCGCGCTTTTGATGGAAACCTTCTTCCAGTGTCAAGAAGTATTACCTGATTCGGTTAAAGTCTTCCATGCCGAACATAACATTCGGGATGTACTCCGAGAGTTCAAAGTCGACCCAGAGAGGTACGTTCGGCCGTATGTACTCGATCGGTCATTGGAGCCACGGATTCGAACCACTCCGAGAGGAGACCTGATTTGCCTTTCTTTTGACCAAGGTGGCCCGATCGCGGTCTTTGGGTCGTTTTATGCGACCTTCAAAGCGCCACAAATTGCTCGTAATCGCCAGACCCTAGATTTCTTAAGTACGGCTGCTCCTGAGTCAAAGCTTGATCTAATTCGACGAAGCCGTTACTTCCCTTGTGACAATTCATCGGTTCCTGGCTGGATAAACGGGATATTTAATAGGCTAGATGCCGACTCCCACACTATTGCATGTATCCTTTGGTGTTTGGGTTTTGAGGTACCACGCCTCATCTTTCAGCGATCGCGAGACCGAGCGACGAGCTGGGATACAGACGGGGAGAGAGCAACCACTTTATCGCGAGTACACCACTTATTCCGGTACGAACCAAGGTTTGAGATAGCGCTCTCTAAACTAAATCATGTCGGTTTTACCCGGTCGACAGAGCGTGTCATTAGGCAAGACCCTAATGTGGCCAAGATCCTAGAACAGCGCCTTAAGGAGCCTATGTGGGAAATCGAAGCCGTAAGGCTTATCTTCCATGCCTTCCAGGCAATGGAAGGGCCGGAGTACGTTCTTTACGCCCACACCCTTACGTAGCCCGTACTAATCTGCAGCAGGTATCGGCAACAATGCGAAGAACTTCTGCCTGTACTGGATCATGTATTCTCCCATCACGTCCGTTCGGAGATTCTTTCCCAACCTAAGCCATTTCATCTTAAGCAACTCTTCGAAACTGCTATTTCGGTCTCGTATTTCCGAGATCGAACATGGAAAACTAAGTCTTTAAATGTGGCATCTGATACGCTACAGGCTTTGGGAGCTAGCGAGTTTCCAGAACAGAAATTTCTAGAGGCTAAACTCAGGACCAGGGAAGCATATGTGGCATACTTGTACGGTACACCATCGCCGGGAAGTAATTTCACTTTTCCCGTATACGACGCTCGGAGTAACGCGCTTTCCGCAAACTATTTCCTCCTAAAAGCACGGGAATGCGTACGGTCGAATGCATTAACGCTCGCCTTAGAGCACTTGTCACAGTATAAAGACAGATGGGGAGGGGAGTGCTCTACGTTACAGAAGCTCATGAATGAAAAGGTTCAGCTTATGCGGGCATGGCTATGTCGACTTAGCGGAGATTTTGACGGCGCGTTTCCGAACTTGCAGGACCTTGATATGCAGGACAGCCGGGTCGCATCACTCCTTGGAGCTGTCCTGTGCGAGCTGGGTCGATGTGACGAAGCGATCGACCAGCTCCAGCGAAACCGAGCTCTAGCAGCGGTACCTACCGCGACTCGCCGGCTTCAACTAGCATATGCAAATGCCTGTATATGCAAATGCATGCAGGACTACTTACGGCACGGGCACTTCGATCAACGCGTTCTGCAGGAAAGTAGACAAATCTTCCAGGCCCTCCAATCCGGCCATTGCCCCATAACCTGGTTCAGCAAGCTCGATTACCTTTCCATCCTTATGGGGCTTGCCGCAGGCTATCACCTAAATTGCGAGGTAGATGACGCTGTAGGCGCATGGAAGGAGGCGCTTAAGATGTCGCAATCGTTCCTCCAGGAAGGGTACACCGATATGATCATTTCGTATTCGATAAGTGAGCTTGAGTTAAGGCGTGGGCATACGGCACAGTCCAAGTCGGGAAAAGTGCTAGCACAGGAATTATATCCGAAGACCAGTCGGCAGTACCACTTCGTGTACCTAGGTAGCCTGTGGCCGGACGTCGTTGGGCTGAAGTACCAAGAGCAGGGCCAAGACCCAGTAATTCCCCTACGGGAATATAGAATAGTTTCCTAGTAAGAATTGATGATACGTTGTTCTGTAGATCATTAGAATTATTCGAAAGGGATCTCTTTATGGGCCACGTTATGATGCTCAATGGTTTTTATAACCATGTCTACTATGTATCAAGGTGGCAGTAAGAACCCAGTTTCACTGTATGAGATCTAATAGTGTCCCACCATAGTGTGGGGCCTCACATTTTCGGCACTCTAGATCTGACAAGTTTTTTGTGCCAGCGCAATATTCTCCATTTGTAGATCTAGGGACTATGAACTTAAACGGTCCACGTACGGTTACTCGTGTTTCAGTATGTTCACAACCGTTGTCACATCTTTTTCTTTATATTTCTACAACGTCGACAAGCCGACAATAGCTTTAGCGTCCTTGTTTCTAGGTGTTTAGCGGGGCAGTTTTATTCGAATCGGCTGAAACTTAGTCGGGCAGCTTCTGGGTGCTCCGAGACGATCTCGTTGGAGTCTGCTGATTTTCGGAAGCTCGCTTGATAACTTTGAGATGATGTTGCAAAGAAAGCTTCTTTCTCGTTTCAAAGCGACTTTGAGCAAATTTGGCAGAGTTGTGCTATTCACACATTGGTTTTTTAATAGGAGCTACACATTACTTTTTTTACAACTGGCAACGCCCCGCCACCGTTTCAAACACCTCATAAGACTTATTGTTTACCTTTAAATAACTTATAATATAACGCTTCTTATATGTGTTTTAATAATTATTTTAATCCTTATTAACGATCATGAAGAATTCGAAGCCCGTTCATTTTTGCAATTTTTCTTTGTAAAAAGATATATAAGTAAAATATAAGATGTGGGGGAGGCGTGACGGCTATGGGCTTAACCAACTATTAAACCTAGTCGTACGGTTTATGTTGGCAGTAGTATCGTGGGACTCTAAGCAAATAAGGTGATAATTACGTCTGGTAATAGCAGATAACCGTAGGTGATCTGGGTAACCAAATTATATTGCAAGCTGGTGCTATCTAAGCTATAGAAATAATAAGCGTATATATATTTGTCTTAGTTCGATGTACTCGAACTGGCTCGACCCGTTTACAGTGGTCAAATCTCGTTGAGCCCGTCGAGCCCGTCGAGTCACTTCCCCTGCTCGACTGGCTTAAAGCGCCAAGCCCCATTTTCTCCACTTAACCTATCGAGCCGGTTATGTAAACCAAGACCCTTCATCGGAAATATCCATATATCCTCCGACCGTCTGGCAATGGGCCAAGTCCTTGGGTCATAATACGATCTCCTCCCTTCCAAAATCTTTACCTTTAAAGATTAATTATTTGTCGTATCGTTTAATAAATAACTTTCCTTCCTTTTTATCATTCTATCCTATAACCTAACTATTATATCTAATCGAATTAAAAAGTAACGATCTTATCGTAAGCGTAATAACGTTTTAATTTTATCGGAACGAATCGACCGTCTTGGTTTTAATATGTCCTTTAATGTGACGGCTATGGGCTTAACCAACTATTAAACCTAGTCGTACGATTTATGTTGGCAATGGTATCGTAGGACTTTAAGCAAATAAGGTGATAGTTACGTCTGGTAATAGCAGATAACCGTAGGTGATCTGGGTAATTAATTGTTATTGCAAGCTGGTGCTATCTAAGCTATGGAAATAACGAACGTATATATTTTAATTGGGATTTATTTGGATCCGTTTATTTTTTCGGATCCATATTGTATAAATGAATTGGATTCTTATAGATCCGGAGATCCTTCCGGATCCATACCTTTTAAATGTATGGATCCCTTTGGATCCGGGGATCCATTCGGATTTATATTACGTGATCCAAAGTTTTGTGTCGGAGATAACCTTTTTAACCTCCGACCATCTGCCAAAGGGTTAAGCCTTTTGGTTATAACACGATCTCCCCTTTTCCAGAATTTTTGCGCTTAAAGATTAATTGTTTGTCGTATTTGTTTGGTAAGTAACTTCTCTTTTTACATATCATTTTTTAGGGTTTTTATTTGTCATGCCTGACCGCCTCGAAAAGTAGAAATCTCGCAAACGTCTCGATCAAGAGAAAGAACGAAATTTTGTAGCTCTTTCTATTCAACGAGAGGGTTTCGAGGTCATGCCTTATTCTTTATGTTTCAAAAATAAGAAAAATGCGTTATGATGGAGAACGCGGCTCGTTGCGAGAACTGTGTTCTGAAAAAACGGAGTTGCGATGGTACGGGCGTGCCCTTTAATTCCTTGCGCAATATTATTCAAAAATCGGAACGTATAAAACGTAAGGAAATTTTTGCTAAAAAGCGGTTATTTCGATCGCAAAAAGAAATAAATAAAGCAATCTCACGTCTTTAGCGATTACGCTAATAGCGAGAATTTCTTCGCACCAAAAGTGTCGAAATAGTAAATCGCGGGCTTCAGTCCTTGGACGAACTGGAGGAGCAGGAAAGGTTGGAAACCGAAACGGCTGCGCGGGCCGCGCAAGTCGTTCAGATTGCGGGGTGATCGATTGGTCTGGAACCTCAGGGGACTAATTGGGCACCGTTAGGTAGCGTAGACTAGGATTTTAACCCTGACGGGCCCGGCGCTGTTGGTAAAAGTTCCTTAGGAGGCGCTGGGCGTTCGTAAGGTTCTTCGCGGGCTCCCAGGTATTTTCGGAGTCTGGGTAATTTTTCCACTTGACCAGGTACTGGATAAGTCCGTCTTGTTTCCGTACATCCAGTATTTTTTCTGCTTCGTATACTGGTACGTTTTTTACAGCTTCTTCCTCTCGCCCTATATTAACTTTGATCGTATTTGCTGCTGACTCGAATAAAAAAATATGAAAAACTGGATAAAGCTTGACCTTCGGTGGTAGCTCTAATTCGTAATTATTTTTTAAATTTTTTTTGGTAATTTTGTATAAACCAATATATTTGAAGTCGAATTTTTTTATTAGGTTTCTTGGTTTCGATGTTTTTAGTAGCTAGGTAGACCATCTTCCCCTCCAAAAAGGTTAATCCCTTTAACCTTTTTTGGTTATAATATTTGCTTATCTGGCTGCGTACGAATTCAAATTTTGTTTTCATTTCGGTATATAATTATTTTAATTATTCTAATATCAAAATTATTTTAACGTTAGTTAATCCTTCGTATAAATCTTTATAAACTTCTGATATAAAACCAAAATTGATAGTTACTGGTGTCGTTTTAATACTTTTATAATAGCTGGTATTATAGGCTAACTATATAACTAGTAACTTCTCGATCCAATTATTTTGTTCCTAATTAACGTAACATCGTAAATACGTTTTTAACGTCTGGTTAGTTCTTTCCGTTTGTCCGTTTGTCTACGATTTGAATACGTTAAATAATTTATGATTTAATGCAAATTAAGCTATCAGGCCTTGCCAGAACTTTGAAGTAAAAATTATGCCTTTATTTAATATAATTTCCATTAAAAGTTTATAGGTACCTAAAATATGTTTAAGGAAAATATATACAAGTTATTCTGTATCGGTATCTTCGTTATAAGGTAAGAAATAAAAAAATTTCGTAAATCGATTAACGATTATAAAAATACTGTAGTAATGTACTTTTATAGCTGGATCCTTTGATATAGGGAGCTTAATAATAAAGTCAAATGTAATAAAATTCCATAATCGCTTTATAACTGGTAATAGTTATAATTTTCCGTAAGGCTTATATCGTTGTGTCTTTGTTCTGACGCAAATGTCGTATTGTCGTATTACCCTTTATACGGTTAATTTTATTTTAGGAAAGTAATATATCCGTTATAGGCGTTCTATGGTTTTGTGGATCCCTAGGTGTCTATATAGTTAGTATTTATATATGTCTCGTATTAAGTCCTTTTAGAATTCTTCTAGTACCTAAATTTTGTTTGTTCGTTATTCCTTAAATAAGTTATTACTATATTGCTATATGCGTTAATACATATTAGCTAAAATTCCTTTTATCGTAGTAATTTGTTATTATCGCAAATATTCTTCGGATGTTTTATCGAAAATTATCTGTTATACCTTAATTTTAGGTTCCTTTAAATCAGGTCGTTTATTAAATGCGTCTGCTCTATCATTTTCTAATCCTTTGCGATAAATAATAACGTAATCGAAATCAAAAAGATATTCTGCGTAACGTAACTATCTTCCGACTAATTCTCGTATCATAAAAAAGTGTATAATATTCTTATAATCCGTATATACCTTGATTTAGTATATATTGTCCTTAAGATAAAGTTTGAATTCCTTAAAAGCGTTAACAATGGCTAGGAATTCCTTATCGTATATAGGGTAATTTAATTCGGCTTTATGTAGCTTGTAAAAGTAAAAGGTAATAAAGTAAAGGTTTTTTTAATCGTTTCGATATTCGACCATTACTTTTAAGGCGTAATCCGAAACGTTAATTTTTAACTTAACTAGTTGCTTTAAGTTATATATAATTAGTATTGGTTTATTAATTAAGGCGTTCTTAATTTGCTGGGAGGCTTTTTATTCTTTTGGTATCCATTTAAATTATCTTCTTTTTCTGGTAAGCTTTATTAATGGTATAATTATTTTGCTAAAGTTGCGTATAAATCTTCTGTAATAATTAGCGAATCCAAGAAATGCTTGTATTTTTTTGACGTTAATAAGTTATACCTATTTTTTAATTGCTGTAAACTTTTTGGGATTTATTTTAATATATCCAGGGGTAATAATATATCCTAAGTACTTTACTTTTTGCACATAAAAGGTACTTTTTTCGGCGTTAACCAAAAAATTGGCGTTTTGTAACGCTTATAGGACTTTACGGACACATTTTATATGCTCTTTTTTTGTTTTCGAATAAATCAGGATGTTATCAAGATAATATATAAAGAAAATATCTAAGTATTTTTGTAATACGTAATTAATTATTTGCTGGAAAGTTGCCGGTGCAATCGTGAGTTCAAAAGGCATAATAAGGTATTCGAAAAATCCGTATATGGTTCTAAAAACTGTTTTCTATTCGTTACCTGGCTTAATTCGTATTTGGTTATACCCTTCCCTTAGGTTTAAAAATATGAACTATCAAGTTCCGTATAAGTAATCCTTTATTTTGGTAATTAGTAATAATAAGGTTTTATTCTTAACAGTAATATCGTTAAGCTGTTTATAATCGATAACGAATCGCAATTTTTTATTTTTCCTTAGTACGAAAAATATTAGGTATTTTGCTAATAACTTGGAACGTCGTATATAACCTTTTTTCAGCTTATCTTTAAAGTAATTACGTAATACTTTTAGTTCTATCTGGTTTAAATTATAAATAAGGTAAAAAATAATCGTTTTGCCATTTTTAAAAACTATTTTGTGGTCTTATTCGTTATAAAGTAGCAGTTTTATTTCAAACTTTTCTTAAAATAATCGCTTATACCTATAATATTCTAATAATACTTTAGCCATCTATTTAATAACTTTTTAGGCTTTAATAATAAATCGTCATTCATTTACCGAAATCGTGCTTTAAGGTTTGCAATAATACGCCGTATTTTCTGGTATGCTCTTTACTTGTTGCATATTTTGTTTTTTTAGGTAATAAGGTTTCTATTATATCCTTATACCTACATTCGTCAACCTTAATAATCGAATATTAAGATTTTTCGTCATCTTGCATATCGGTAAAAAGTAAAACGAAATTTACCTGGCCAATTTTCCAATCGATAGCTGGATTGTACTGCTTTAACCATAGTAATCCGAAAATCATATCGTAATCCTTTATTAAGATAATATCGAAATTAATAATCTATCTTCTTCCTTTAACGAAGATCTTAAGGTAATTAATCTCGCGTTTAATTTATCCGTTATCGTAATTAAATATTTAATCTTCGGCATTCTCGACCTCGTAAGGATTTTTCTTATCTCATTATGGTAATTATAGCTTATTTATTACTTCTAAGGCGATATAGTTTTTCCATATAGCTCCGCAATCCACTATTACGGTGTACTATTGTCAGGGTGCTAGGGGCGACTAGCCCAGAGCCTGATGCGAGGGGTCGGCGATAGCCCAAAGTCCGATGCAGGGTCTATATATATGGGTGGTTTCTCCCCAGAGATGGGAAAGAAGGTCAGGTTTCAGACTGTTCTTAATAAATGGGTTACCTTGTCACTCTGACCTTTACAACAACATTTGACAACTATTTCTTTTTAATTCGTACTTATACTGTGATTAGTTCTTTTCCTGCCGCTTTTATCGCGTACAGAGCTTTTTTAAGGTGTTGCTATTTACTTCCATTCTTCTTGCCAGCCTGAGGCTCCTCTACAAGTGGCATTAGTCTTTTGGGCTGTCTTCGAATCTGGTAATTCGTTCTAAAAGCTGTTCGTTTAGCTTCTACAACTGCTGTAGGTGTTTGTTTTGTCGGCGTAGTGTAGCTTCCAAATTGGCAATTTGCTTTTGGAAGGCCTTTTTAATGGTGTATTCTGGTTCTAAGATTTCGTTTCCGTAGAAAAAGAATAATTGAATTTCTTCCTAAAAGGCACGTCGCTTTGTAGGGTTTTCGGTAAACGCCAACTGGAACTGTAAATCCGTAATTATTTTTTGGCAGTATTTTTCCAATATCTTTTGGACTAGCTTTTTTTGCGTTTAGTGATTACATTAATCGTAATAGCAAAAGGGGTTTTTTGTAGGGCAATTCTTTTTTTCTGGCTAACTTTTAAATGCTGCTAGTTGGTTAATTTCGTTTTAGGTCGTTATCTTTTGCAGGTATCGATACCACTTTTGGTTTTTCGGGTTATCGTTTGTTTAATCGTTAAAATTAAAACCTTATCGCCATATTCGTGTAATCCGTCGTACGATATATTTCTTATAGTTTTGTCGGCAAATGTGTTGCAATTCTTCAGGCTAGGGGGGGAACTTGGTTGCTTGATTTCTGTCCTACAACTGGGGGTGGGGGAGCAGCCACATATAGGCTTCAGCTCCTTTGTCCTTGCAATCCTAGGGCCACATATCAAAGCCCTTTAAGTCCTTTCAACCTCCTTTCAACAAATCACCACAACTGCCGACAAGTTTTCGTATATTCCGTATTAATATCGTCTGCAGTTAACGGCGTAAAGCCTTCCGTACCGATCGAGTTTTCCTGGGCATAGATTTCCGTTTTAACCTTGGTATTACTTCGTTTAAACGTCGAATATTATTCGATCTTTTTTTTCTTATCGTTATTATAACTAAAAAGGTGAATTGTATTTTTTAAGTTTTTTCCATCCCTTATAGTTTTGAAGCCATTCTATAAGGGTTATTTTAGTGGAAATAACCTTTTTAACTGCTGCTTGGGATAGCTTTTTAGCTTTCTTTAGTCCTTGTCGGATTTTTGGTAAAGGGTTATAATTATTTCGGATGCGAATCATATTAATTATCTTTTTGTCGTTGGTTTCTTTCCGGTGCTGATCTTCGGGAGCTGGAATTCATTATCGTAGCTGCTTTTAGTTCCTATATTGTTATGTAATATGTCCTTGTTTTTCGTAATTATAGCAGGTAATTAAGCCTTTTTTTGATTAAATGGTTCTTAACTTTATAAGTTCTGGATGTGTTTCGTAAAAGATTGAAGGCAAATCGCGTTTCCGTCCTTAGTTAGCTTTAAGGTAATCTGGCTTCGGAATAAAGTGTTCTTTCTTTTTTTGTTATTTTTTAAATTGTCGGTTATCGATTTTTACGGCTTTGGCGATATACTTATCAAGGCTTATGGTCCGGTTTTCCTTAATAAGTTCGTCCTTAATATCTTTTTTTAATCCTTTATAAAACATATCGACCATGGTATCGTTTTTATCGCTTCCGTACCCGGCCTTAGCGATTAGGCTTTTAAATGCCACGGCATATTTAAACGTTAATCCCTTTTATTACAACTGGAAAAGTTTTTAAGCTACGTTTTATTTTTCGTCCGGATTAGCAAAATTATTTCGAAGCTTGTTTTCGAAATTGATATAATATTTAAAAGCTTTTTTGGTAATTTTTTCTTTATCGAATTCTTTAACTTTTAGGTAATTTCGCATAATAGGTTTAAACTAGTCTGCAGCATTTTCAATAAGGCAGGCTGTTATAATAAAAATTTGATCCGGTAAGTTTTCCAGTTCTAGGAATCGAAAGTACGTTTTGGCCTGGGTAAGGAATATCTGGACGTTCCTTTTTTTATCGTAAGGTTCGGGCTTTTTAATCTTGATTTTAGTAGTCGTTATGGTTGGTACTTCAGCTTTAGGTTAACTTTTAAGTTGCTTAACCTTATCTTTAAGTCGGATAATTTCTACCTGGAGTTGCTGGGTAACGTTATCCGAGGTACTGGTCGATATGGTAACAGTATTAAGTATTGCTCAGAGTTTAACGGTATTACTGAACAAGAGCTTATAACGTATAACGGCTATGGGCTTAACCAACTATTAAACCTAATCGTACGGTTTATGTTAGCAGTAATATCGTAGGACTCTAAGTAAATAAGGTGATAGTTACGTTTGGTAATAACAGATAACCGTAGGTGATTTGGGTAACCAATTGTTATTATAAGCTGGTGCTATTTAAGCTATGGAAATAACAAGCGTATATATCCTAATTAGGATCCGTTTGGATCTGTTTATTTTTTCGGATCTATATTGTATAAATAAATTGGATCCTTATGGATCTGGAGATCCTTCCGGATCCATACCTCCTAAATGCATGGATCTCTTTGGATCCGGGGATCCATTCGGATCTATATTACGTGATCCAAAGTTTTGTGTCGGAGATAACCTTCTTAACCTCCGACCGTCTGCCAAAGGGCCAAGCCCTTTAGTCATAACATTTAACCTCTTCTATTCTCGCTGCAAATCTAAAAACGAGACTTGCAAGGCTTATTTTAGTTCTGAAAAATGCTTTTACTATATTAAGCATACTGGTCCTTATAACTTTTTTAATCCTTCCGAATTAGAACATCGGAAGTTAATAAATAAAAAGGATCGATTAAAACTTTAAAAACGTTTTACCGAAAAAAATTACTTAAGGCTTAACAGCACCTTAACAAGCTGTTAATCGTCTGGCCCAGTTACGGAATTAAAAAAAGTTGCTACAACGGCGTAAAATCGAAATATTACATCGGGGAATTTAAAGTACGAAAACGATGGAAAAATTTGAACGTTTGGAACGGGAATAAAAACAGTTAAAAGCCGAATTAACTATATCCGCGCAGGCCATCCTTCCTGCTGATTGGTCTAATATTAAGGGGACAGATTAGGTATCGTTAGGTAACGTAAATTGGAATTTTAACCCTGGCGGCTCCGACGTTACTAGTAAAAATTCCTTAAAAGGCGCTGGACGTTCGTAAAGTTCTTTACGGATTCCTAGGTATTTTCGGAGTCTGGGTAATTTTTCCACTTAATCAGGTATTGGATAAATCCGTCCTATTTCCATACATCTAATATTTTCTCTACTTCGTAAACCGGTACGTCTTTTATAACTTCTTTTTCTCGCTCTATATTAACTTTAATCGTATCTGCTACTAACTCGAATAAGGAAATATAAAAAATTAGATAAAATTTAATTTTTGGTAATAACTCTAATTCGTAATTATTTTTTAGGATTCTTTTGATAATTTTATATAGATTAATATATTTAAAATCGAGTTTTTTGTTGGGTTTCTTTATCTAGATATTTTTGGTAGCTAGGTAGACCATTTTCCCTTCCGAAAGAATTAATCCCTTTAACCTTTTTTGATTATAATATTTGCTTATCTAGCTACGTACGAATTCAAGTTTTGTTTTTATTTCGGTATATAGTTACTTTAGTTATTCTGATGTCAAAATTACTTTAACGTTGGCTAGTTTTTTGTATAAATCTTTGTAAACTTTTGATATGAAACCAAAATTGGCAGTTGCTGGCGTCGTTTTAATGCTTTTATGGTAACTGGTATTATAGGCTAACTATGCAACTAGTAATTTTTCGACCTAATTATTTTATTTATAATTAACGTAACATCGTAAGTACGTTTTTAACGTTTAGTTAGTTCTTTCCGTCTATCCGTTTGTTTATAGTTTAAATGCGATAAATAATTTATGATTTAATTCAAGTTAAGCTATCAGGCTTTGCCAAAATTTTGAAGTAAAGGTTATGCCTTTATTTAATATAATTTCAGTTAAAAGTTAGTAAGTACCTAGGATATATTTAAGGAAAATATATGTAAGTTATTCTGTATTAATATCTTCGTTATAAAGTAGGAAATAGGAAAATTTCGTAAATCGATTAACAATTACAAAAATGTTATCGTAATACACTTTTATAACTAAATCCTCCAATATAAAAAGCTTAATAATAAAATTAAATGTAATAGAATCCTATAATCGCTTTGCGACTGGTAATGGTTATAACTTTCCGCAAGGTTTATATTATCATATTTTTGCTCTAGCGCAAATATCGCATTATCGTATTACTTTTTATATGGTTAATTTTATTCTAAGAAAGTAGTATATCCGTTATAAGCGTTTTAGGGTTTTGTAGATCCTTGGGTGTCCATATAGTTAATGTTTATGTATATTTCGTATCAAGTTTTTTTGGAGTTCTTCTGATACCTGAATTTTATTTGTTCGTTACCCTTCGGGTAGGTTATCACTATATTATTATATACGTTAATGCATATTAGCTAAAATTCCTTTTATTATAATAATTTGTCGTTGTTACAAGTGTCCTTCGGATATCTTATCGAAAATTATCTGTTATATCTTAACCTTAGGTTCCTCTAAGT
The DNA here is from genome assembly GCA_004155915.1 of Monosporascus sp. CRB-9-2. Taxonomy (NCBI): domain Eukaryota; kingdom Fungi; phylum Ascomycota; class Sordariomycetes; order Xylariales; genus Monosporascus; species Monosporascus sp. CRB-9-2. The sequence goes on from QJOA01000322.1 coordinate 67,856, forward strand.
TAGGTCGTCTACTAAATACGTCTGCTTTGCCATTTTCTGATCCTTTGCGATGGATAATAATGTAATCAAATTTAGAAAGATATTTTGCATAACGTAACTGTCTTCCGATTAGTTTTCGGATCGTAAAAAAGTATGTAATATTCTTATAATCCGTATATACCTTGATTTAGTACATATTACCCTTAAAATAATATTTGAATTCCTTAAAAGCGTTAACGATGGCTAAAAATTCCTTATCGTATATAAGATAATTCAGCTTGACTTTATATAGCTTGTAAAAGTAGAAGGTAATAAGGTAAAAATTTTCTTAATCGTTTCGATATCCAATTACTACTTTTAAGGCGTAATCCGAAACGTCAGTTTCTAGCTTAACTGGTCACTTTAAATCGTATATAATCAATACTAGTTCACTAATCAAGGCGTTCTTGATTTACTAGAAGACTTCCTGTTTTTTTGGTATCCATTCAAATTATTTTTCCTTCCTAATAAGCTTTATTAATGGCATAACTATTCTACTAAAGTTGCGTATAAACCTTCTGTAATAATTAACGAATCCAAAAAATGCTTATATTTTCTTGACGTTAATAGGTTACACTTATTTTTTAATTGCTGTAAGCTTTTTAGGATTCATTTTAATATATTTAAAAGTAATAATATATCTTAGGTACTTTATCTTTTATACATAAAAGGTGCTTTTTTCGGCGTTAACTAAAAAATTGGCGTTTTATAACGCTTATAGGACTTTATAAACATATTTTATATGCTCTTTTTTCATTTTCGAATAAATTAGGATGTCGTCAAAGTAACATATAACGAAAATATTTAAATATTTTCGTAATACGTGGTTAATTATTCGCTAAAAAGTTGCCAGTACATTCGTAAGTTCAAAAAGTATAATAAGGTATTCGAAAAATCCGTATTTAATCCTAAAAATTGTTTTTTATTCGTTACCGAGCTTAATTCGTATTTGATTATATCCTTTCTTTAAATTTAAAGATATAAATTATTAAGTTCCGTACAGACGATCTTTTATTTCGGTAATTAATAATAATAAGATTTTATCCTTAATAGTAATATCGTTAAATTATCTATAATTAATAACAAATCGTAATCTTTTATTTTTTTTTAATACAAAAAATATTAAGTATTTTACTAATAATTTAAAACGTCGTATATGGCCTTTTTTCAGCTTGTTTTCGAGGTAATCGCATAATACCTTTAGTTTTATTTAATTCTGGTTATAAATAAAATAAAAAGTAATCATTTTACCATCTTTAAAAAACTATTTCGTAATCTTATTCGCTATAAAGTAACAATTTTGTTTCAAGCTTTTCTTAAAATAATCGCTTATACCTATAGTATTTTGGTAGTACTTTAGCTATCCATTCTGGTAACTTCTTGGGCTTTAATAATAAATCGTTATTTATTTGCTAAAATCGTACTTTAAGGTTTGCAATAATACGCCGTATTCTTTTAATATGCCCTTTGCTTGCTGCATATTTTGTCCCTTTAGGTAATAAGGTTTCTATCGTATCTTAATGCCTGCATTCGTTAACTTTAATAATCGAATATTAAGATTTCTCGTTATCTATATCTTGCGTATCGGTAAAAAGTAAAGCGAAATTTACCTGGCCAGTCCTTTAATCGATAACTGGATTATACTGCTTTAACCATAATAATCCGAAAATTATGTCGTAATCCTTTATTAAAATAATATCGAAATTAATAGTTTATTTTCTTCCCTCGACGAAGGTCTTAAAATAATCAATCTTACGTTTAACCCATCCATTATCGTAACTAAATATTTAATCTTTGGCATTCTCGACCTCGTAAAGATTTTCCTTATTTCGCTATAATGACTGTAACTTATTTACTACTTTTAGGACGATATAGTTTCCCTATATGGTTCCGTAATCCACCATTACGATATACTATTTTTTTTAAATTCGTACTTATATTATAATTAGTTCTTTTCCTGTTGCTTTTATCGCGTACAAAGCTCTTTTAAAGTGTTATTATTTACCCCCATTCTTTTTCTTACCAGCCTGAGGCTTTTTTACAGGTGGTACTGGTCTTTTGGGCTGTCTTCGAGTCTGGTAATTGTTTTAAAAGCTGTTCGTTTAGCTTTTATAATTATTGTAGGTGTCTGTTTTATCGGCGTAACGTAGCTTTCAAATAGGTAATTTGCTTTTAAAAGGCCTCCTTAATAATATATTCTGGTTTTGAGATTTTGTTTCCGTAGGAAAAGAATAATTAATTCTTTTTTCCTAAAAAGCGCGTTGCTTTATCGGATTTTCGGTAAACGCTAATTAGAACTATAAATCCGTAATCATTTTTTGGTAATGTTTTTTTATTATTCTTTGTACTAGCTTCTTTTGCGTCTGGTAATCGCATTAATCGTGATAACAAAAGGGGTTTTTTATAGGACAACTTTTTCCTTTTGGCCAACTTTTAAATACTGCTAATTAATCGATTTCGTCCTGGGTCGTCATTTTTCGCAGGTATCAGTACCACTTTTAATCTTTCGGATCGTCGTTTATTTAATTATTAAAATTAAAACCTTATCGTTATATTCGCGGAATCCGTCAT
>QJOA01000323.1:0-70294 GCA_004155915.1 Monosporascus sp. CRB-9-2
ACAATGCTGTCTAATATCCGTACCCCTTTCTACTCTGGTAAAGGCTGTATCATATCTGCCTAACCTACTGCGGTCTGTTCTACCGCCGGGCTTTCAGCATATCTTGGAGGTATTTCGCAAAGGACTTTTTCTCAGTAGATGTAGTCATCGACCGCAAGAAGCCCTCTCCGTCGATGCCAAGCGCCGGGAATACTGTGGTTTGCAGGTGCTGTATGAACCTCTCTCCTGTCTTCAGGTAGATAGTCTGTTCTAGGCCTGCGATCTCATTCAAGACCTGTCTAGACTGCGCGTCAGACGTGGGCTTGAATTCGGGATCTTGAATGACCTCCCAGCACACCGGATGAAATCGGTCAATCAGGAACTGGTCAAATCCGGGAATGACGGGCGAGGGAGATCCCGATGGGGCAGTCGGATTAGCAGAGATGTTGGCAATATCTGGGCCACCCCAGACAGCTGCCATTCTCGCAAGCTGGGCAAAAGCAAGTCGGCTCGCCGGAAGATTACCGGACCTGTGACCTACTTCTTTCGCCATCGACACAATCGAGTTAATCAGCGCATCAAAGAAGCCCTGATTAGCCTCGGAAACAAGAACCCCACCGAGGTCGTTGTTGAGAATGATGCCAATGAACGTCAAGTATTCGCGTCGAAGTTCGGCGAGCTGGATTTCGTCGTCAGTGCCACTGATCGGCTCCGAGAGTCCGCCGAATACTCTTTGTAGCAGAGGCGTAAGTAAGAGATTGAGCACGTCATAAATCTCGGTTTTGAAACCGTAGACGACCTGATCCAGGAGTCGAAGGAACATGGCCATCTCGTCTTTGGACGAACTTTGGGACAAGAGCCCTTCGATCCATTGAGGAAGCTGGGGTAAGACGGCAGCTCCCAGAACGCCCAGAAGGCGAGAGAAAGCGGACCGGCAAGCAGTTCGGATATCGGACGAGCCATTGAGCTCGCTCAACGCAACCAATATAACTTCAGCCGCCCGAGAGAATTCGTCAGATACCACCTTATCCGGCGGCCGACGCTGATTCGCCGAAGTGGCTCCCGGAGTCCAGTCGGAAAAGCCATGCGCCAAGGTGCCTAGCGCCATGATGATGTGGTGGATCTGGAGGACGGCCTGGGCATCCCCTGACTGCGCTCTCTGGCGATTCTGGTTTAGATCGGAGAATAGGGGCTCCATCACTGACCGGGCGTAGATTGCTTGTTTGTCAGGGGGCGTGCTTGTCGTAGACGAGATGCAACCAATCGCTTCGTAGAGGTACAGCTGGCTCGTAAAGACGGCATCTGCCGAATTATCGGTTTCGTCCGACGACATGTCATCGTCGGCGTCTTCACCGGGAACCTCTGCCTTGATAGGTAGCAGGTCACTGATGGACTGGATAATCGTCTCGGCCACATTGCCCACCTGTGCCCGTAAGTGCTTGACGAAGCGATGAAAGAGATACCACGATCGTGTGCGGATCCGAACGTGATCGTGATGCACTAGACGGACGAAGTTTTCCAAGACCTGGCCTATAAGATGGGTCTGAGTCTCGAAGAATGCGCAATATCGGACGCAGATTTCCATGTACTGTAGGAGGATGGCCGGGTGGGGAAAGTTCGCGATGCCTGTCTCCTGGTCAGCAGAGAAGATAAGAAGGTCGGACTGAGTTCACTATACCAGACTCCACCATCTTCGTCATCATGGCTATGAGTCGCTCGGAGGCAGTCGTATTCTGTTGGTTCTTTCCGCCAAGCGCTTGACTACTGGGCATCGCGAGTTCACCAAACAGGAACATTTCATGTAGAGCCAAATCGAGATCTCTCCAGTCCATCTGGGATCCCTGCTGGTCCAGCCTCTGGAACGTAGTGCCAACGAGATTGCTCAAAACCTCGATATAGAGGTTCTGGTCTACAGCGGCCACGCTCTTTTGGAGAACCTGCAGTCTCTTCCGAAGCTCTTGGAATTCGGCCTCGTCGGTCTGCTCATCTTCGTTGCCCCAAGACGAAGTCTCATCATAACGCATCTTCATTATGACGGCATCCAGAACGGGCGGTAACACCTCAGAAAAGGCAGTAGGTAGCTCGGGTAACTTGCGAAGGTACGTGAGGACGTCGGTGAGAGATGGTATGACGGTCGAACATATCTCGTCGTATTCGTCCGAGAAGAAGCGCAACAGAAGCGGGACAAAATCGTGAAGGAGCTGGTGTGCTTTGACCCTAGTAGCATCATCAGTAGATCGATCCTCCAACACCCTGACCAGGTCGGCTACTACGGTGTTGATTAATTTAGCAACCGCTTCGGCCAAGTCGGTGTCGTAGCGAGGCGTGCCCTTGAATTCGTTAAGCGGAGGGCTGGCGATGAGCTGGGAAATAATGTCTCGGAGATTCAGGAACGAGATCATCTCCGTCTTGTCGGCTGGTCGCATCTTCTTGCCAACGACCTCGTTGAATGCATCTATCGCCGCATCTCGAACCTTGTCCTCAATGCCGGACTCGTTGCTCCGCCCCACCAAAGGCAATATCAAGTCCAACACGCCGTCGCCGATTATCAAAGTGATGTCGATCCAGCTGACCCATTTCCCAATGACTTTCAGCGTCATCTCGACAATTCCATCGTTCTGATTCCCGTACAGGGCAAGGATGTCTTTCCAGGACTGTACAATCTTTGGTACGTCCCGTGCCCTCATTAGATCCTTGAGTTCTGTGTGCAACTTGCCCTGGCTGTCCTGGCGCATGACCATGACGTCGGCAATCTCGTCGTGAATGGAGCCAAGAATACGTAGGTACAAGACGACTCCGGTGACATTATCCCTGCGGTCGCTGCCCGGGAGGACTGTTAGGGCCAAGAAGTCATCTATAAAGCTTTCCCAACCCTGGCTGTAGAGAGCAACAAAGAGGGTAGTCAAGGTTTGCGTGAGCTTGTTCTGAAGGCTGGGCGAATCGGTTTGGGTCTGCTCGTTGACGCCGTAAGTCTTCTGGACATAGTCGAGCAGGGCTTCCCTGAGGAAGAGTAAGCTTTGCTGATCTAGCGACTGTATCTGAATCGCGTTATTGACAATCTCTAACGTGACTAGGCGGACAACTTCGGTTGTCTTAGGCGTTCGAGTAAACAGCGAGACGCAGACCTGCCAGGCCTGAGGGTCGGTTCGTAGTTGGTTCAGATAGTCAAATGCTTGGTTCTTTAAACTCTGATCTGATGAGGGATCCCAGGCAATTTGGATGGCACTCTCGATCTATAACAGGGGAAGAAGGACCTAGTTAGCGACTAACTGGCGAGGACAATGACTATTGCCTTGCAGCACAGAAGGCAGACCACATCCTACGTACCTGGGACTCCATCTTGCCCGGAAGATACTGTGCAACCGCAATCAATCCCCTCGGTATCGATGGAAACAGGTGGTGGTTACGTCAAAGCAATGTCGACCATGTAAAAAGAAAGCTGCTATGATCCTGGCAGCCGACAACCGGGTTCATGCAACATGCTTGACGAAGAGTCGGAAAACCCGCAACGCAGGAAAGTCGGCAGCTATGGTAGGCAGGAAGGCATGTGACCTGGCCTGTATCTTCAGCAATGGTGACAGAACAAGTAGACGCGTAGTCAGAGGGGAGGTTTCGGGGTAGATAGGTACAAAGTAGTGGCTTTTGATGGTTTAGGTAAGGGGGTCAATGTTGGCTGAAGCTTATGATGTATGATGTATGATGCAGGAGCTCAGTGGAATTGGTGGGTGGGTGGTCGGCGGCGGGGGAGGGGAAGAAAGAAAATGATCATCAGCCAGCCTTTGGCTACTTCAGGCTTGCTGAGGCTGATATCGATAAGATAAGAGAAGAGGTTCCCATATCCACAACCAACTACATACCATAATTGAGTAGGCAAGAAATACGAAATAGATATCATGGTGTTCTACAGCATGCCTAAGAAACACTGCATGGTCGACCAAATATCTTACCAATATCACTAAAATACAGATAACACATCAATTTTAGCCCTATGCAGGCGTATTCAGCTGCCATCTTTCGCGATGTGACTCCAAGGATATCAAGCCGTTAAGTCTGTCCGGCTAGGTGGTGAATCGGGTCTAGTATTAACGCTCACTCACATCCTAATTACGTGATAGCTCCACATCCTGCGTTGTACTGTAGCGGATGCACATATCTACCAACCCAGGCGCGCCTTGGAACCGACGATGCTTCTACTAGGTATCTAGGTAGGCATGATTGGATTCTGAAGACATGGGTCTTCGGCTCAAGGAAGACGCGGCGTCAGTACTATGAGGGAGTGCCATATGGCTATTCTAGATAGTCGTAAACTAAAAGAAGCGTCACCGGAGAGGCACGTGCCTTTCCAATTCGTACACTATCGAAGGGCTCTATATATATCATTGTTTGCATCGACTTAGCAAAAACTGTCCTGCAATGATCTCTAATTTCTGCTTTCAGTAACTCGTGGCGTAGCAAGAGCCACATTCTTTACATGGAACAGCTAATCCTGCACAATCCCCGGGAGCAGATCTCCAAAAGCTACATGTTCTAACTGCACGTTAGAACATGAGCTGCAGTTATTCCATCGAATTACCGACCTCACTACCAGACGCCCTCAAATAGACGCATAGAAAGAATTCGATACCATGGTCGGATTATGCACTATAAGCACCACACAGAATACATAATAGGCCGTGCTGCCGAATGCATTGGCCACCCATCCAACTGGGTACGTCCGTGAGCTCGGGATGCTCTTTTTCTAGGCAGGCGGATGAAGACGTGGGCAGTCCGGGCGAATGAACCTCCGGATTCTTCAAATGTTTTCAAATCGCCATAGCCACAGCGGCGAATAGCTACCTAGGTAGGTAGTGCAGCAGTCACCGGTCATCGTAGTTGAGCCACCTCCGGCCACCTAGGTATGATTTCCTTCTAAAGCCAGATTGATATGCCTCCAATATTCATTATGCGGTAGTCAAATATACCCATATGGCCAACTCATATTATCGGATTCCCATATTCGGCTGCTGGATATAAAGGTGGCTTATTATCGGCCAAAACCTGTACCAGGACATCGTTCGGTCGAGCATCCCAGAGGATCGAAGGCGGCTATTCGCAAGACAATTACATCGCCATGGGCGCTCGTCTTCCAACACGCTTGTCGCCTTGGTTGATCTAGGGCATGAGGTTGGGATCATTCAAACTGACCAGAACCTTGCACCGGGCGATGGGCTACCACGCACCACCATGCAGCATGTCAACACCATCTATGGGTTACGCAGGAGTCCGGTGGATATCGAAGAAAGTCGGAGGGCCGGGTAACAATTCCAACGTGGAAGCCGGTTACGGGACTCAACAGGCGGCGTGGGTAGCGTGAATCCCAACTCGTCGCGCATCGCTTGCCGTTGTGGGGTGGGAGATTTCGTCGTTGAAGCTTTTGAAGGCCCTGGAATCGAAATGACCACCGTTGCTGCTCTTCCGGCGATTCTTCGGGAGACCAGCTTTTGGATCTCCTTCTCTTCGTCTGGGCCCGATTCAAGGCCGCCGTCACCGAATCCGTCCTTCGCCTCTGCTGGCATACGCAGTCTCGGGCTGGCACTTGTTATATCAGTATCCCATAATCCCGGGGTCATTCTTCGGGCATCCGGGAGGAGCCATTACGATGCGCCACGATCAGCAACTACATCCAATTTATACTCCGACAGCCACCATCGATACCAGGAGTTACGCGGAAAAGGCATCGTCCATTACCCATGGTGAGAAAAGCTCAAGGTTCACCGACATTGATGGCAATATCCTAAGGTATCTCATTCTTTCAGTCATAAGCAGCAGCGGGGATTGAACATTATACGAACATGAAATCCGTCGGCACCTCTCACGACTGCGGATTGCTCAAATACCACACGCGAGAGCAAAAACATCGCATGGGCATTTGATGTGAGGAGAACCGGGAGATGACTTCGACATGCAAGCAGTGTCAAGTCCCGAAATGGCTGGGCTGTCAGAAAACAACTTCGAAATAAAGTTGCTGGAGCTCGTCAAGACCGGAAGCGGAAGGCATACCAAGAGCGTAATCAATTTTCATTGAGTCGCGCAGCGACCCTAACAAGGAGGCGGCGAATACAGCCCCTAATAAATGACAATATGAATCAAACAAGCCGGATTGCGCGATGGACTTGGCATCTTTTGGTAAGAAGCCTCCGACATCTTAACTCGTAAAAACTAATTTATTATGTACCGAGTATGGAGCACGTACGCGTAACCCGCATCCCCCTATTCTCCACGTCCCGAGCTTAGAACAGTAAGCCAAGGCGGTCTGGCGGTTTGGAGTCTCCGCAACTGGGAGGCGACCTCAGAGGTACTCTGTACCAACCCTACAAACCAACCTGCCGACCTGCCAACCTGGAGATCGGGTTGGAATGGATCAGGACGAACACAGCGCCGGCTAATCAAACCGACAGTTTCGATGTTATACGCGTTCCGCACGCGGCTACGAACTCACCAGGGTTAAGAGAAAATTATGCATATGTTTCCCATAATAATGATTTACCATAGCTTGGACTTGCGACTGGTCAGCACCCTGACGGTTTACGAAGTCCGGTTTTATTGTACTAATAATTATGTGAGAACACCTTCATAAAGGCAGGACCACCGCCGATCCCCATTGAGTCCACGTCGCACGATTAAAGCGGCAGCTCCACACGGCTCCGGGCTCTCGATTCTCGATTCACGAACGATCCCAGTTTAAAATTTAGTCCGAAGCAAAGAGTTGCTTGCGCGGTTCTGGCCACAGAGGAGACAGGCAGATTGACCACTGAAAAGCATTAAAAACTTGATCCATTTGGGAGCCATATCGTATTTGGAGTCGCTAGCAACGAAAATGGCGGCCTCGATCTCGTGAGCGGTCAATGATCTTCAGAGTTGTGGCCAGCCACCCCACAGGCCACTTGTATAGGGCCTTGGCAATACAAGGGATGGGCGCCTACACTATCCCGTCTGCCCGTTTTACTTTCGCTTGTTCTTCTGGACGAGAAGTTGCACAAGGTCGATATCCCCTCCGTGATAACATTTTCAGAGAGATGACAGGAGAGGAAGAGGCCCACTCTCCCAGAGCGCGAGTGACCCAATTACCAGAAGAGGTGGAAAATACGGGGGAGCGTACCTGCATTAGCGTAGTACCTACGAATTCAATAGAAAGCGCACCATTGGCAGTAGGTAGGGGCTCCTTCCACTTCTTTCGCACCCTAAATGACAGTCTAAGAAATTAACCGCGGCGACGGCGGGCGAGTTAGCATGGATTTCTGTGTTACGTAACCCGAACAAACAACAAAGTCATTAAGACCTCTGGAGAAACGCCCAACCTGCGTCCCTATCATACTGGCAATGGTTCCTGGGTCAGGGGGGCTTCCGCACGAATCGGAATTCCACATAGCGGGCATTCTGTGCGCCACCCGCCACTTTTATTCTTGTTATTCAAGCCGTCAAAAGAGATACCTAATAGCGTGGCTGATGCTCCCTTTCGATAGTATTTCTCTTTCCAAATGGGGGTCAATGGCAACAAAGAATAGATTGCGTAGTTAATTGTTAACTTGCCGAGATTCATGATCCAACTGCATGCTTCCTTGAAACCTTTGCGTCCCTTGTTTATTTCTGGCAACAAAGCAGAACAGAGACAGCCATGAGATTGTCAGGTCTCAGCATCTTCTCGCCCTGTTCTCAATTAAAGCCCACTCTCAGCCTTGTCCGATAACCCCCCCGTCCACCCAATCAAAGCACTTTTGCCGCTTCCTTTTTCCATGTGCTAGCGCCATATCTTCTTATCCCTTCAGCCTTTACAGTCTCTGCCGGCATGGCTTGGGTCAGGGCTGTGGAGTACCACCCATGCAGGCGGGAGAGACAGGCTCTGCTATACCAGAAATCAGCACCCAACGTCCAGCTGGGGTCCCTAAGCGCTGGAGGCAATAACCTCGTCCAAGAGATCTATCGACGGGGACCGGTTCTCCAATGAGATCGCGAGATGGTCCGGTACAACACCTCTTCAGCGCCTTTGTGGGCATGCTCCGAGGCCACTCCCTGCCGCAATCTCCCGTTTGCCCATTGTGTCATTATACTGTCTATGCGCTTCACCGAATCTCTCGGCCACCATGTATGGTGTGCATGCGAATCTCACAGCTGCAGGGATCCCAGGGACAAGCCTGACAAGCTCCTCCAGCAACCTACTAAATTAGGATCCCTCCATCCCCTGCTTCAAGTGGGCCGGTGGACTTGCACGGCCGATCCAACTCGTCTTCCTCGTCCACCTCCACCGCCGCAGGGCCGTTTTCTCCCAGTCCTTGTGGGAACGCTAATTCTGCAGGCCCATGACAGGTCAATGTACTGCAATTTCCCCGAAAGCACACGAGCTCCTGTTCTTTGTGTGTCCATCACCTATTAATACCGATGCCCTCCTTCACCCCAGATGCTTTCTCTTCTTTCCTCCTCAGCCAAACAGCCATTTCAAGCACTATAGTCTTTGACTCAAATCTTGACTTCGGTCGTCCACTCTTTCACAAAGCTAATCGCTTATCAACTAATTACATTCCTTAATTTAATACCCGTTCTTACTAGAACAATCAACCTTCAAGATGCGTTTCGCCACTACTGCCATCTTCGCCGGCGCGGCCACCGCTGCCAGCACCGTGTACTCCACGGACTATGTCACCGTCACCTCGTGCGGACCTACCGTCACGGACTGCCCGGCTTCCTCCACCGCCACCTACACCTCTGTGTATGCGACCACGGTGCCCGAGGATGTTCCCTCGTATCCTACGGAAGTTCCCTCGGACGTTCCCTCGTATCCTACCGAGATTCCCTCGGATGTTCCGTCGGACGTTCCTGAAGTCCCGTCCTCTACGGCTTACCCTGAGGTCCCCGAGGTCCCGCCTACGGGTTATCCCTCGGTCTCGGTTTCCACCGCGGTTCCCACGACCGACGTCGACGTCCCGTCTTATCCTACGCAGCCGCCGCCGCCTCCCACCTCTGACGTGCCTGAGCAGCCGACCACCTACTCTACGGTGAAGCCTTCGACTTCTGAGGAGCAGCCCGAGATGCCCACCACGTATCCCGAGGTGCCGCCCACGCACGTGCCGGAGCAGCCGAGCACGTATTCCACCGTCCACCCCACGCCCACCGAGTACCCTCAACAGCCCCCTGTCGAGACCCCGGAGCAGCCTGAGCAGCCGTCCACCTACCCTCCCGTCCAGCCTACTACCTCTGTGGAGCAGCCGTCGTATCCCACTTCTGTGCCGACCTGTAGGTGTTCTATTATTTCTCTGGAAGCTCATTTGCTAACGATCCCTAAAGTTTACCCCACAACTTCGCTGGAGACTGTCACTAAGCCCACTATCCTGCCTACGGGAACCGGCGTTCCGAGCGTTCCCCCCACTGGATATCCGACTAACATCCCCATTGCCGGTGCGGGCTCAGTTGGTGCTTCTGTCGCTGCCGCCGCCTTCGCTGGTGTTGTCGCTCTTCTCTTCGCTTAAATTGCTCCCGGCTTTTGAATTTGAAAGCCTGGAAGGCGATGACACTTATGACCTTGTGCTCTTGTCATAATGGCGTGGCTACTATGCATGTACTTAATCTTCTAGTATATACGGGTATTGAATACCTTGGATACAGCAATAATTCGGTGTTCCTCTATGAAGTTTTCTGTTTCGTGATGTGTTCATTTCTCGGCTCGCAGCCCTTGTCCGTTCAGCGTAGACGAAAATGCCACTTTCTGTTTGTCGTTGAGCTTTGTCTCTTTTTTGTTTGTATTATCTATTTGTGAGCGATTTGTATAGAGCTGGGAGCTTTTCTGGCTGTTTTGTTTTCCTTGTCATTGCTTCGTATTGTACGAATTCCCTCCCCCCAGTCCAAAGGAATGGTCGGTAATAACACTAATTGACGTGTTGAGGCACCAGAAGACCACCATGGAGTGTGCGCCTAATTATTACTGTCACCTTTTCCTCCTATTGCACGGCAAGAGGCTGAGGAATACGCTTAGCTCAAGTTGGCATCCTCGGAAATTACCCCTTCCCACTCATGCACCCGGTGTCTTGGCTGTGCCACCGCCATCGGCGTGGCTTGCTGTTTCTCTATTCGTGCCCTGTATTGTTAAAACATATGCTTGCAATTCCGCCCCTAACAACTAAGGGGTACGTAACGTCACATACCGGTCCAATGTTTCCTCTCGGCCAGGAACCCCACCTGGTGATTGATCACCAGCGCATTCGAACGAACATCCCCGGAATTACTGTACCCAGTCTATGCCTCGGCTTCGTCGCGCTCTGCTGCGCGTCTAGCATAGCAGACATAGGGACGTAGCTATCTACCATGCAAGAAGCGTATGATACAAGGTCGAGCAAGCAAGGTAGATCTTTCGTTGCGCGGCGGAGTCGAGGCTTTGATTTTCTGCTGTACTACATAACCTGACGTCCTGGAGCGATGCACGAAATTACTGTTGCATTTGTCCCGTCCGAGTCGCTCATATCACCTACTGTGAATGTCACAAGCCCACCCTTGTCCTAGGAAACCTGAACTCATCTAATAACGATCAGCTTCTCGCTGTCCAATTTAAGAAGGCCGCAGCACTTACGTAGATCTCCTGGTACTTGACGGAAACACTCACACCAATAAGACACCGCGACTTTTCTCGGGAACGAACCAGCATGACCCAGTGTATTATGACAGTGCGCCTCCAAGCTAGCCTGGATATGCTGCCATGTGACGCAGCCGGACCGTTATCTTCACACCTGTTCATCCTATGCCGAATCGTGGAACCCGAGCTTCGGCAATTTGATACGTTTTACTTTTTGACGTCCATCTTGCCATCCCACCCAGTTGAGGCCGTTGGCTTTTAAAGCCCGTGGATCGGCACATACGTAGCAAAGCGTCCCACTCCTTACTTAACCTTAAAACTTTAATCGCACCTCCTCTATCTAGGAAAATCGTCCGTCTTACTTTTCGGAATCGAATAATAAGGCTTAGCTAACAACGGTCATTTATTATTCAGTCATGGTAATAATATAAACCCTTGATGATTCAGATTTTATTTTGAAATAGTAGCAATAGCATACCCCAGTACTAAGCGACTACCTAGCTAGTTAACGAGTAACTCAATTATCTCCAAAGCCTGCTTGCCCTTCTTGTCCCCTCTTTTTTGTGAAATTCGTAAACCTCCTTGAGACGGGCCAGGATCTTCTGCTGGCGAGAATCTTCGATGCCGGACTTGAGATAGTCGGCTTGGCCCAGGAATGCATTGGGACCCAGGCGACTCTTGATGGCGAAATCCATTCGTCGCATGATGAATTCAAACAGCTCGAATACGAAGTCGATGTTCTTATAGGGCTCGTTCTTCACAAGTTCGATCCCATTGACCATGGTCTTGCAGTTTTCGCCCTGGTCTGTGAGGAGATAATCACCTTCCTTATTGTACGAGACGAGGATGAGAGCCGTATCCGGGTTTTGATTAGCTCCGTAGGCCGTTCGGAGCAGAGCGACCCGGCAGGTAAACTCCACTTGACGGAGTTCCTCGATCAATCCCTCGGTGTTGTCAGCCTCGTCTACACCGCCGTAGACCTGATAAACACAGTACTGTCTCAGATTCCAGAACTTGACCATAGCAGGAGTACTCTCCACCGCTGGCCTTCTGTAGACGTTGGGCGGATCTCCGTAAGCGACTCCGCGACGAAGGATGGTACCAGCGTTGAGTACCTCGGCATTGGGAGCTCTGATGAACCAAACTCTCAAGGGATCCGATTTTCTGCTCGCTTCCCACAACTGCTGGAATGCCATAGCACGGCCTCACGGGGTTAACCCTTTATCAGAGCTGGGAACTTCTCACCAACTTGGGGGCTATCCTCTTCGATGAGAAACTCAACTTTGCAGGGGGTAGCAGCTGTGATTTCGTCGAACTCGGATTGGAGGAGGTCAAGGGTCCTACGTGTGTCATCATCCGCCTTGGCGTGGAGTTCAGGCTTGATGTGATATTGGAGTCGTTCAACATCGTTAATGACTTGGTAACAGCCACAAGGTGCTTCTGCGTCAGACGTGAAACGTTGGAACAGCTCAGTGGTGGTCTCCTTATTGAAGTATTTCATTCCAACGTCGCTGATACCATCGAGGTAGGACTCGGTTCTGCCAAAATGGATGCGTTTGGCGTTGCCCGATAGTGTGTACTAGTCCATGCTAAGCCTTCTGTAATCCAAACTGCAGGGGGACAGCCTGAGATGGAACATGACATCTGGGCGAACATAGTAGCCAAAGTTAGCGACCGACTCTTGCGTCGGCCGAGTGGCAGACTTCCCATTGATGAGAACAAGCGTGGGTAGCTTCCGGGCGAAAACGAGCTCAGCACCCGCAGGCACGTCACTGAAGTCATCGAATAGTTATGTGGACAAATTAGTTACGACCCAACATACAGAGCCTGGCTGGGTAACTCATGTCATCTTCCTTGTCAGGATCATCCGCTCGTTCGTCCTTCTGATCAGGGTCCTATCACCAAGTCAGTAACGAGCTCTAACAGAGAGAAAATCAAGGGGATAACTCACATTGGGCGCGCTACCCTCGGGGAGCTCCTCTGTAACTGTTCCAGGGCCATCACCGACAGCACCCTATTACCAAGTCAGTGACGAGTTGATACAAACGTGGGAGAATGGAAAGTGAGCAACGTGTATGGAAGTCGTAGTGATGAGATGAGGTGACGTGAAACGCATCTTGAGGAGGGCCCGAGAAAATGTACAAAAAATCAAACTGAACTTACAGCTAGAGTCACACCATCGTAAGAGTCATCAAAAGCGCCACCGCCGTGGTCATCAAGAGCAGAAACATCCATCTAGAAGACACAGAGTCAGAAACACAGCATAGAAGTGGAAGAATCATTAGAGAAGGGTCGATAGCATAGCAAGATCGACGACTTACCCTAGGCAGACTATGGTGATGGCGTAGGTATAGCCGACGACTCTAATCTGAAGGATGGAAATTTTCCGATTAGCTGGCATGCACCTCAAAAGAAAATTTTGTTTGCAGGGAATACCTTACAGTGTCTGTTGTGATATGTCGAAGTCGGGGATCAAGAGAGTAGAGAGACTTTGGCTGGTGGTATGAATTAGAAGTAGAAATAAATTCTACTTCATGGGTTGTGTTGGCACGCTCTGGGGCGAGAGAAAATGAATGGAAATGGTTGAGGATGAATGGAAGATGGGAAAGGTAGTTGAAGAGGAAATGGGCAAAGTGGTTGGATGAGGAACTGATGTTCCAATTGTCTGCAGGAATTGCCTTAGGCACTGAGAATAAGGTACGTACACAGAAATTTTCCCCTCAAATTTGGGTTGTTTGGGTGAACCAACGGAGGATGGCAAGCATGAGCAGGATTTTTCCCTCGTGAGTTGGATGTGAGTTGGCATTCCCAGGCCAAGTTACCTGGGGCAACACGTCGAAAACTATGGCCTGTGTGTATGAATTTAGGATCCCGACCGAGGTCAGCTATTTCAAAGTGTTTGCTGGAGTAGTTCTTGTCGGTCCCAGACCAAGTTACCCGGGGAAACACAACAATCCTGATATTTGTGTATGAATGTAAAATCCCGACGGGGGTCAACTATTTTAGAATGACTGCTGGAGTAGTTCTTTCCGGTCCCAGACCAAGTTACCTGGGCGAGGATATGGAATGCGGTGAGTTATAGTGGACGTGTATGCAACTTTGGAAGCTCTACCTACGCTGCTGATCTGCGCAGTACAGAGCAGCAGCGTAGGTGGGTAGATAAAGAGGAGAAAAACGACGATGGTCTGTATGAAGGAAAAGAAGGATTGTGATCCACGCTTGTAAGAAAAAGACGGTGTATACATATGCATGAAGGCGAAATCCCTACTAGGGCCGGTTGTTTTCAAAAATACTGCAGGAGTTGTTTCCTGTTAAGTTTAAGAGAGAAAGGGTGGTGATTTTCTAGTTCCTTGGAAATTGTTTTAGAAGTGGGCCATCCCGAACATTCGCTGGAAACACACGAGGATAGCATGATGTCAACAAGTCGTATGTATTTTGTATTAACTAATTGGATTAGGTGCAATGTAGGTTACTCTCCTTAAATACTAAGGGGGAGCAGCTACGTATAGGCTGTGGACCGCCTCGTTCCTATAATCTATGGTCCTATGGTTGCCATAAAGCCATTTACAGCCTTGCTGCCGCCCTGAAACCTAGAAAACCCATCACAGTGCCGTCAGCGCCCTCCTGCCTTGTGTATAACCTTTTGAACGACAGGCCCTCCACTCGTTCTGCATGCCTTATGGCTCTCGAGCCGTGATATCATCCGCGTATTTGTTGCCTTCGTCATTTGGTTGATCAATGGTGAAGTATTGTAACCTTTCTTCGCTGTTGGTGACTTCGTTGCTCGACGGTGACTTCCTGACACTGCTTCAGGTGTTCCTCCGTGTATTTCGTGATTGCTTAGTTCCTTTACTCTTTCGTTGACTTTACTAACTTCGTTCTCGCTGCCTTCTCCTCGAGCCTTTCTCGTGTGTCCTGCCCAAAGACTTGTGCTTCTCTCATGAAGCCTCCCAGTATGCCCTATGTCGCGGAATAGGGGTATCTTGCTTAGTCATCAAGCCCCTGGGACCAAGGCGCCCCGCAATACCGTTGTTCCGGGGCTCCCACACTATATAGAGAGCTTCCTAGCCACTGCTCTCTGGAGCCCTGATCATGCATGTCAATTTGCACTTCCACACCTTGTGCAACCTTCCCTCGCGATCAGCCTAACTGCGACACCCTAGGTCGGGACTTCTGCGCTTCTGACAGGCCTCTCTCTAGTTGTTAACCGAATCCATGGTCGGACTCCCTCGCCCTCCGGACATCATGTCCTTCCCAGGCAGTTCTTTCGGATGTTGCCGCCGTGATGAGCCTCTCTTTCGCTTCAAATCGTGTACGGCCACTGTTTCCTGCAGACACCGATTGGGACAGAGTGGTTCGAGGAACCCGTGACGCCTTCAGAATTCCACTTGAGGCCGACATTACCTTTTTCTTTTCTTTGCTTCAAAGTGCCCTCTCGCACTGAGTCTGGTTCTCACACCTATGCCTTCAGCCCTCGCGGTACATCAACGAGCTTCCACCGGCATTCAATCCCTCTCCCGAGTCCGAATCCGCGTTAACGTCCTTCTTATGTTCGTGGGCGATGAGGCCACAAGCCTTTCAAGCGGTCAGCCCTTCAGACGCTCGCGGCTCACCAAGTGATGCCCAGATTCCATACAAATTAGGTAATCGTTTAATTGACTGTCAAAACTACTGAGAGGTGATACTAGAAGATGCTACTCCGTCGCGCAAGCCGCAGTATAATTTTGATGATCTTTCTGTAGGACGGTCCAATTTGAATTATGACTTTCTAGTAGCAGATGGGAATAGGCAAATATAAAACATTGGCCTCTTTGTTCCTGCAAACCATGGGCCACTAATTAGAGCGGGTTTAAAATTGCTATCAACTGCTGACATATTACCATTAACTCTGTAATTAACTCGAACGTCCTCGTTGTTTCTATTCTCGTTGGGCAACATTAATATAATTAAAAGCTAGGTCTGCTTGATTATTATTTTAATATTTGTAATATAACAGGCTCGCGCTTGGCTGAACTACATCATCACGCGAGCCTGTTCATTGAGGATTCCAAGTTGCATACCAGATACTCGTGTTTGAGTCGCGAATGCGGTGTATTGCAGATGGGTGGTTTTGACGTCGGTGATGCCGCTAGGATGCCGAAACATTTCCTGTTGACGGCATTAAGTTTGCCGTGACAAGGCCGAAATTGTTGTCGCTCATTAAGGAAGAAAGGATGTGCCAAAATAGACAGAAGAAATATACGGCTGGGCAAGAAGTTGGAGTTGGGAAATGAACTGGGAACTATGATAAAGGTGGAAGTTGATACAGTCGATATGGTAGGCTAGAGCCTGGTCAAGGCGGCCAAGGTATTATGTGTCGTCAAGCGAGCTATAGCTTATTTCCTTGCGATATTGAAGCATAGCCTGCTTGTATAGGTGATTCCTATTTTGAAATACAGCTGGCTAGGATAAGGGAAGTATCGATGCGGAACCATAACAATACTATCAATACGTGGCTTTGAAGAACTTATCCGCGACAGCAATAACGACAGGAGAGGTGCGGCTCGCTATCTGTATACATGACATTCCCTCCCCCCTCATGAACTGACACGCAGACGGCAAACCGCGTGCAGAAGAATTCGCCCATACATTAAAGCGGTGGTGCTAGGGTAACCGATCATCTCGGTACCTCATAGATCGGGTACGAGCGAGCTATTCGCATTCCACGAAGTTGTTTCCGCCTGCACCGGTGTGGGTGATGGCACCGGCGTATTCGCCGGCCGTGTTGAAGACGACCCTGTCGGGGCCGGGCGTGCCGCCAGTGTAGGGGTCAAAGGTGTTCAGCATCGGGAATTCTTGGTAGGGCCCAGCCACCGCGAAGTCGAACCCTTCTCTGTTGTTGAAGGTGTGCGGATAGTCGTTGTCGCCAACGGTCTCACCTGCCTGATGCAGCCTGGGAGACACGCGGAGTTAGGAACCGACTATTACTGACAGTCCGACGGGAGCGTAAAGGCCGTATTTCTTCAGTTACAGCTTAAAGGGGCAGTCCGCGCTAGCGGGGTTTGCTGAACTGAGTAGAGGGCTCCAAATTCAGGGGCTGTTCACTGACTCGTATCCGGCGTCAACGGCCTCGTCCACAGACTTCTGCCAGTAGCAGATCGAACCACATGTAGCGACACAGGCCTGCCTCGGTTCAATGGGGCCAGCCGACGCATTCAAGGCAGACAAAGTCGCCAGGAGGAGAGCGGACAAAATCTGCCACGCTCGTTAGTGACTACTACTCTGCTACTTTGTGTACCTACTGAAATATCGTCTCGTACCTTGGAACCAGCCATAATGAGCGACGAAGGGGAAGCGATAGCAGGAAATATGCAGCGGAGAAGTGGACGAGGGGCATACGACCAAAGGAACAGCGACGACGGGACAGTTCGAGGGAGTGTTCAATTACATTTATACATCCTTACCACCCGAAGATCTTCATAACATTTAAGATATGCCAGATTCGACAGCGACCAATCTTATCTCTTGGAGCTGTATGTCCTGCGCCTGTGCGATTCGAGAGGACAGCTGGATTCAGCATACCCAGCGAATCGAGGCAGAATCAAGCAATGATGCGCTTCAGCAGAGCGAGACCTTCCTTTTCTGAAACGCGAGGCCCGGAGCCCTTAGTTATAAATGGGAGGTGCCGTCGCGGAACGTTTGGCCCAGAGAGACTGGCCGGCGTAGACGCCCGGGAGCGCTGAGCTATTAAAGGTGTCGTCACCGCCCCGCCTAGATTGACCTCGCCGAATCGTTCATTGACCCGAGCTAAACGTTCTTCGGCAACCCCACCGACAATCACCCCTGCCCCCGGAAAATCACTCGCTAGGGTAGTACTTCTGCCCTTAACATCTGGTCGTATACCTTAGGTATATTGTAGGTAAGTAAGGACCGCAACTGTTAGGGTCAGGGTTTAGTTAAGCGTTAGTGGTTAGTTTAGGATCAGTATTTGGTAATTAAAAGTTAGTGTTAGGTCCCGGGGGTTCTGGGGGGCCGGCGATAGGTCCCTTATTCGGGTATATGGCCTTGATATTTGCAATAGCATTGGTGATATTGGTATGGCAGATTTGGACCAACCCTATGCAGACTCTTCAATGAGTCTGTACTTATATGGGGCGGAGGGTGATAAGCTGTGGGGCCGTATAGTTCGGATCAATCACCGATTCGGCGAGGTCAACCTAGGTGGGGCGGTCGTGGCCGCACGTTTCCGCCCAGCCGGCTGGCCATGTGCCGGAGGAAATATGGTGGGTGAAAGTGGCTTCTTAGGGGGGGGCGCTGGGACCAATTGTGGAGCTTGACGGGCCCATTGACGATGTGATTGGAACGCCGCGAACCATAGCGCATCGACGGAAATAACATCGTGCAGCCGACGACCTGTAGTGCATGCATATCTTCGCTAGCTCCGGGAGGTTGGCAGAACTGGTATGTAACGCCGAACATAGGGGTAGCGATAGACATTCGTGGCGACACATTTCCGTGCGATCTCCTTGGAACCTGACAAGCGCTTCAACTGGATGGCGCTGGCAAGGTGGTGGACAGAATAATTGGTAGTCTCAATGGGCGTTGTGGCTCAGGGCACTATCAACTTTAGTCCACCACCTTGGCTGGTAAGCCCATTTGTCCACGTACCATCCCCTCGGTTCTCAATTTGGAAGAAAGTGTGTGGTGCCTCCAAATGTCGCCCCAGTTAGGTTGACCTCGTCAATCGTTATTTTTACCGCACTAAACGATTTCTGGTAACGCCACCGCTTATCCCCTGTTCCCCCACCAAACTAAGTGGGCCGTCAGGTCAGGGCTCGTACTTCTATCAAAGGGTAGTTTTAAAGGCATCTTCAAGGTTCTCGCAAAACCTGTAAACTTATACTATATATAATAATGCAAGGTCGAATGGGTTCAAGCCTTATTTTCCAGGCTGAGCCAAATACACAGAAAATCATTACACGATGTAATTTGCACGATAGATACTATACCCAGTATCTTCGAACACGATGACTGATCAATGGTTTCACGGTTAGGATAGATTGATACCTCGGTCCCATAGAGCCTCACTCTGAAGCCGAATGCGTGGTTGCCGATACTATATATAATAATAACAATAAATTAAAATTAAAATAGTGAAAATAAATTTTATTAATTAAAGTAATGAATATGAAAGTATTTAATATATAAATAAAAAAATAATAATGTTATAGGTATTATAGTGTAGCTTAATAATGCAGACCTTAAAGGTAGCTTTAGAGCTACCTTTTGGGAGAAGTACCAGCCCTGACCTGACGCCCCTTGGTTTGGTGGTGGAAAGGGGTGATGAGCGGCGGGGTTGCTAGAAAGCGTTTAGTGTGGTAAAAATAACGATTTGACGAGGTCAACCGAACTGGGGCGACATTTGAGGCACCCTAGCTTCGGCATTACAGATACCACGCGGCCGGCCCACAATAACCTCGGTTCCTGCGGACAAGACTCGGCACATAAAAATAAGGTTTTCGATTGTATTGACGGCGATCTCCGCTTTCCATAAGAGCCACATCCCCCGTCCCGGGATATTCTTTGCGATAGATAAACTGGAGGAACGTGCATCGCTCCCTTTTAGTTGGGCGCTTGAGAGGAGTTCTCGCAAACGGACGGATCCCATTTAATCCACCTGGTATGGTGGACGTTTCTGGGTGTTCGCGGAGAAAGGCTTTGAGACGAACACCTGTCATCTGTTCGGACCGTCAAAGGGGCTGGGGGCGGGGGCGTTCGTCGCGTGATCCTGGGATTAAGATAGATACCCCTGACGACACCTCATTGAATAATTTCGAATTTGTTGACCTATGCAACGTGAAACAGCTTTAAGCTCCAAGCACTGAACAGCGGTGCCAGTTTTTCCTCTTAGCCTGACAGGCAGCTTGTTTAACAACCCCCCTAAAACATGCATATATGGGTCCATCTATGTCTAGCCTTAACCCCCCCAACGCGGCACGTATCATTTCGGCCCGGTTGAAAGGAGCTTTGCCAAATGCACCTCATGGTAATAACGTCGTGCAATCTTAGTGGGTGACTGCCTACAGGAAGTCTGGTTACCCGTGAAGGCGTTGTTGTTTCTATGCAAAACTGTAGCAACACGGGCCATGGCGATGGCAAAGCAATTTCAGCAGTATCTCCGCGGTATGAAGTGTCAAGATGCGTAATGATAAACTACTGGTCTTGTATAATTCGTTAATAATCTTGATGCATTTGAAACGGCTATGACTTAGGGGATACTTGGTAACTCACCTAAAAAATTCTCTAGAGCTAGAGGCAACTAGTGGAGTCCTAGTCGGACTGTAGTGGCGTTACCTGCAGCCTTGCTTTCCGTTACTTAAGTACCTATTGTCTTGTCTCTTGACTTTTATTTCGTACGGATATCGCAAATGACAACGACGGACAGGATGTTTACAGACACCGGAGTCTCAATTCGACAAGATGCTGCTCCTGTGGAATCACGCAGCGAAGATGTGATTATTATCATCACGTGTATGCACGTTTTATCCATGGTCTTTTTGATTCCGCGACTGTGGATCAGAATAGGGGTCCAGCGCGTGGGCTTGGGAGCAGATGACTGGATGATTATAGTCGCGTGGCTGTTGAACGTAGGCTATGGCGTCGAAGTCTGCATGCGTAAGGGACTGCTCTGTACAGTGGGCATGCGAAGTATGACTGACTTTAAGATTCGACAGAGACGAAATACGGTCTCGGCAAGCATCGCAAAGACCTGCCCCCGGGTACCGACTTCATTACCTCCGACATCCTTTTCTACGCCAAGCAGCCTTTATATTATGTCTGTGTATCGTTGACGAAGGTCTCGATTTTGTTATTCTACTTCAGGCTCTTTCCGCAGCAGGGATACCGGATATTCCTTTGGTTCATGTTGGGCTTCGTCGTCCTCACGGGCATTACGTCTAGCGTGGCCGGCATCTTTCAATGCAATCCCATCCCGAAGGCCTGGGATTTCGATATCCCGGGGACTTGCTTCAACCGCCCAGCGCTCTTCTTTGCCAACGCCGGCTTGAACATCTTTCAAGACTTCGTGATTTACATTCTCCCGTCTCCGATGCTCTGGAATGTTCAGCTGCCGCTCAAGCAGCGCATTGCATTGATTGGCGTCTTTGTGGTTGGGGCTTTCGTCTGCATTACGGGAATCATACGGGTGCCCACCCTCTGGGACGCGGTTTCTTCTGACGATCCTACTTGTGAGTCAGGCCTAGCTTTTTATTGCCTTGACCAGTCGATTCATATACTGACTACCTTGTGCACAGGGGATCACTTTGGAGCAGCGGTTTGGTCAGCAGTCGAGACCAACACTGGTATCGTATGCGCATGCTTGGTGCATTTCAAGCCTCTAATCATAAAATTCGCCCCGTGGGCCATCGGCATGTCTCGTGGGTCCAAAGGGGGCAAGATGATTAGGCTCGGAGACGATCAGAGCGACCAGCCGGCCAGCAGCAACTTGCAGACTTTCGGCCAGCGCCAGAACAGCAAGCCCGTTGGTATCCTGACGGAGATGGAGCTCGAGGACGACCTCGATGCCTCTAGGAGCCGGACCGTTCTGGTCCCCGCCACGCACACGGGGGTTGCCACTGCGACTGCCCGCGCGGGCGGATCTCCTTTCCGACGCGACCCCAACCAACCAAATGCCATCCATACGACTACGCAACTCACAATTTCATATGATGAGGATTCGGAATCAGGTCATCGCCAAGAGAATCATGTCCGAAGATGAGGACCGGGTAGAATCTATCTGACAGGCCTTTTTTGGATTAGGAAAGGGGCCGCGCCATTTTACCACCTAATTCCGGTTACCGGGCTCATTATTATAGGAGATGAGTTTGACGGATTTAATTGGTACTTAATAGAGCTGGCTCTTGATACGAATCGCAACGATATTAGCGAGTTGCCATGTTTTAAACCTTCATCAGTTCCAAGCAACTAGTCACCGTCGGTACAATACATAATGTTAATTCGTTTCACACTGGAAGAGTTAAAGTGATTGTCTAACTTCTGTGCTTCAACATCTGTGGAATGTTATGTCCTGATGCCAACAGACCCAGTCGTCTGCTTGCACCGGCGACTAAATGATTGCGCAGCCATAGCGTCTTGCTGGGCCACGATGTTTATATGCTGGTAGAGTAGAGTGATTGAGTTTGTAAGTTTACTAACTTGCAAATCATCAGGGTATATATATCGGAATACTGGTCAGTCTGCCTAAGTCTCTTCCATCTTCTCCTTCTTTTCATGTTGTACCGCTCCGGCGTAAATTTCAATCCCACGCCATGTGGGTTTCGCAAAATAATCTAGTTTTTTTTTTGCTCTAAGGTCGGTCAGAAGATGATCAACTCTGTCAAAATGGCAGCTAGATGTCTTTAGGGCGGTCTTCCCATTTTGAAAATACCCCATTGCACGCTGTTGATGTCCTGATACGGGAGTGTACGACCCAAAACATGGAAGGCGCAGATATTTGCGGATATGTCTTCAATGCCTCCTCAGCTGGCCCAGCTAGGGAATCGACTTCTTCATCTTCTTACAACCAACCACCCACGCTGTTCCTACGTCAGTTTCTACATGAATCTCGATCACAAGAACCGAGCATAATTCTGTATCAGATTGCTTCGTCTGCCAGAGTCCTCTTAATTATGATGCTGTTTGCTTTCGTAGTAACTACTTTACAGACGACAGCATTTACAGGGAAGATGTTCGCCAACACGGACTTCGTTGGATTTGACGGAGAGCCTGGACGTGTCGGCATATTCGTCTCCTACAAGGCCTAGCCGTCGGCGTGTATCCATCAACAAAAGTAGGACGAGGTTTTCCCTCGGATTGATAACCTGGAAATCCTAGGGCGCCCTAATCCAAGCCTCTTTTAAACCTTTTACCTCCATCACCACTCCAACCGCAATTCAACCAGCCTTCCCCAACCTGTCTGGTTGCCTCTTGCCAGCTCATGTGTTGAGCTCACCCAACTTCACATGCAAGCTGTCGCTTTCCCCCCTCCATAACCGACGTCTTATCCACAGCGGTCAGTTGTCAGCAGTAGATCAGCGATGCTGACAATATAACGGTTCACTCAACTACTTTGGCAGTTGCCACCCTTTCATATCCAACTTACCTTTGCACCTCCACTTTCAAATCTTCACCTAAAAACTTCTCAACCACATTATTCCTCGACGGTCCAATGGCTTACCAACCTCGGAATTCACAGTTCCTCTGCCATTCCCTTGACGTTCACCATGATAGCGCAGAATTTCATCATATGCACTACGCCCGATACCAAAGCGACTTGTAGTGCAGCGCAGCATGTCATCCTCCCGATTGGCCGTCTCGTATCCCGGAGAGCCGAACTTGGAAGGCGTGCTGCTCCCATGTGCCGAAGCATGCATCCTGAACAGGTGACCGACGGTGATTCTGCTGTTCATGGAACCGGCGCACCATGGAGATCCCATGCGGCTACTCAACATTCTTTCCGCACCGTAATACCAGAACGACAACACCTGGCATCATTCATGGTGATTGAGACGGCCACTACAAGCCCTAAACGGGGGAGGGTACGCTCTGCGTCGTCGGCACCCAGCATCGCGGCCATGGTAGCCAACAACGATGAAGACCGCGCACAGTGGCCAGCAGCTCTCGATCTCCAGGTGGAAGTATTTCGGGAGATGGTGACCGTCATGCGCACTTGAAAAGAAGCTTGCTCGAATTGTTTTGACCGCTTCTCCATACGGCTAAGCTGCCCCAACACAAACGGGACATCGTTTCGGATTTAAGGCGAGGCTAATATCCCGCAAGGACTTGGGTCAGCTGGCGAAGTACACCTATAACGTCCCGTACTTAGCGAACTCGAAGATGCACCGTCAGAAACTACAAAGAGTTACAACGTCCGCCTCGACTCCCAGTATGCCCTACCCATCAGCGACCTAGGCAGATACATGACGTCGTACGACCAAGCCAAGAACTATCCCAGAAAGCTGGAAATGACCCAATCCCTCAAGGACTCGGCTGAATAGCGCCCAGAAAGCTGGAGATGATCCAATCCCTCAAAGGGGCGGTTGAATACGCCCCAGAAAGCTGGACATGATACAATCCCTTCAGAACTCAGATGGGTGCGCTGGCTAGACATACGTATAACGTCCGCCTCGACCTCTTCATCACCTCCATGACAAAACCTTCCCCCTTACTTATCTTTCTCGGTCTGAACTTCCGACACCATTTGCGAGACCACCGCACGATATCGAAATTTTGATGATGGCGTCGACGTCCAGATTGAGCCTTCAAGACATACGTATAACGTCCGCCTCGACCCTCAGTACGCCCCACCCATCGGCGACCTAGATACATGACGTCGCACGATCCAGCCAAGACCTATCGAAAAACTGGAAATAGTACAATCCTATTAGCAAGGTCGAAAGAAAACGCAAATCCACTCCATTGAGGACATCAGTGGAATGCATTGCACCATATCCACCAAGCCCTAATCTCAACGGATAACTCTTAGGAATTCTCTAAATGGATGACCAGGCGGGGACGTCTGGGGTTCGTACATGTACTTCGATTTGACGGTAATTTCCACGGGAAAGAATGTACCTCTAACGCGTAACGCGACGCCCCATATGCCCTCATACCGCGTCGGCTCCATATGTGTGGCTGACAGCTACAATACCACAACTATCTGGTCGGCTACACATTAATGTTGTTGCTGTATTTAACGCCGGGGAGGACGGGCGACGTCCTTTTCTAGTAGCGTCGCTGTCCCTAGCCTCCCTTACGGGATAGGGGCGTAGGTAGCTACTGTATTTCTGGGTACATTATTACCCAACTTTCACCTCTCCCCGAGAAAAATCACATACCGTTCCATCCAAAAACCCCTTAAGGCAAACGCGGTTTACCGTCTTAACAAGACCTCCAATCGTATCGCGAGGTCCTCTCAGTCGCCCGATTCACCGGCGATTTACAAGCATCAGCAGAGAGAAGAACACGCTTTGAAACTCCGTGCGGATTCTTGGCATAGATTGACAGGCCGAGGTCTCTGACGTCTCCCAGAAATAGCATAGTCGGTTCCACAGCTTTGGCGTGACTGTTATATGCGAAACTGAACGGTCGGACACTGTCCATCTCAGCAGGTGGAAACTTCGGTATTGTTGAGCCGGTCAGATCACAAGGGGCGTAGCAACAGAGAGGGGGTTTTCTGAGCTTGTCCAAAGTAGTCCTCAGACGCTGCTGGTTAATAAAACCTGCGAAGCTTCGTCGTTTCAGCTGCCGGTCTATCTTTTGGGCGGACGCGCAAAATCTCACAGGGTGAGGATGGAACGCCAAACCGGAATATTCAGTGCGGCGCAGAAGATGCTCGAAGTAGCCGATGAAAGTCGCTGGGTCGAGCCCACTCTCAGGGAGCTTAGGAATCTTTGAGAGGTTCTCCATGGATGAGTTAGGATCCGGATCAATTTGATTCATGAAGGAATCCCCGAAGTGAGAACTCCCACAATTAGGACCCTGAGCTTAAAACGATCTCGTCTCATGACACTCATAAAATGGTTCAGCATCTCAAGAAGCTCAGAGTCCTGCTCAGCAGAGGGAAGAGCGTCGCTGGTAAACGCAGGTAGAGCAGAATACGGGAAGCCCTCACGCCCCGAGTCTTTCAGCTTAAAGTCGATAGATCGCAATGACGGAGGGAGGTTGAGAGCCTTGGAGACGCTCTCCATGAGATGGAAATCCTCAATCTCCTCGGGGAGAAATCTTTCCTCAGTCTCACCTGCCTTTTGGATAAGGTCTGTAAGCAATTTAGAATTTAAGTATGACAATTAACTCAGTAAAGGTCTTTCAGAGCTGAGAGAACTTTAGGTTCTTTTATTAG
The DNA here is from genome assembly GCA_004155915.1 of Monosporascus sp. CRB-9-2. Taxonomy (NCBI): domain Eukaryota; kingdom Fungi; phylum Ascomycota; class Sordariomycetes; order Xylariales; genus Monosporascus; species Monosporascus sp. CRB-9-2. The sequence goes on from QJOA01000323.1 coordinate 25,455, forward strand.
GAATCAAGGGGCTTTAGGTAATGGATCGACGACGATCGATAATAATGATGGGGGGGAGGAGGGGTGGCTGAAACGGTTCTGATGGGCCTGCTCGGGTTTGACGCTCTGATTACTTTTTTTTTCCCCGAAGCTTGGTAACTGATATTTTTCTTTTCTTCTTCAGTTTTTTTTTGGGTTCCCTTTCACAGCTCTCCCATATTTTGCCCCGTATTCAGAGAACTCAGGGACGTATATACCCCATTACGCCGCCGGGTAAGCCAGTAACAACCGGGTTATCTGTAACGCTAGAAACAAGGTTCTGGCGAACTGATGATGAAGGAAGGGCTTCAGGTTCAGGGAAGGAGTCAGGAGCGCTGAAAAAATGGCTGTACAGGCTAGAGAACGGAGACGGCTGGTTGTGACGAAAATTAGAAGGTCTCTGAGAAGCCGTTGAGCCTCTATAAGCGGCGATCAGCTGTCTGACACGGTGAATATTGTATGGGACGTGAGGGTTCTGATCTGGGGAAGAGGAAGATGATGATCCTGTGTGCGTAGACCTGTGAACTAGCGGAACAGAAGAAGTCGAACCCTCAGCCCTCGGAGCGGACATAAAGGGATAATTGCAGACGTACGCTAATGGAATCAGGGACCGAAAACGAGGTGGCAACGAGCCTAATCACAAGAGACAACCCTGATTGACAGAATTAAGAAGGTCTGAGATGAATTAAGCTGTTCTGAAGACTGAAGCTCTCGGGCCGAGGACCAACCCAGCGAGCGAGCCAGCTCACAATAAGAATCAGTAAACGAAGCATCAATAAACGAAACTAGATGGAGAGAAGGTTTGTATGATCAAACAAGGCGAGCGAACGTTTGGTTTCGCATACACCGCACCAGAAAGATGGGAGATTCAGTAAAACCAAGCACGTTGTATTGATTGATGGTGATGGAGAAGTTAGCTTCTCCAGTAACTAGCTTAATAATGCACTCCCAGAGTAGTCATATTACTGCTACAGTAACGTAACCACCCTGATCAAGCCTGGGCCAGGCGTTAACGTCTATGGTTTGGCAAACATGTCTGAGCGACGAATTCGATGGCATTATTGGAGCTAAGGTTGCCGCGTACGGTGATCCTTTGGCGGGTCGTATCGTAGACAAGCTCTTGTCGGACGACGCATTCTTGGACGGTATCGCAGACCACCTTGGTCTTCGGCCTCGCGGGCGCCGACTCGTTGCCGGGAATCCAGTTCTCAATCCGGGTCTTTCTCTTCCAGGACACACAGTGGCGAAAACGCATCCCTAATTACGTCAGCCGCGTTACGGTGCGCTCACGTTCGGCAGAGATATAGGCTCCGGTGCCACTTTCTCGCATTCCACTTCTTGCCGGAGATGCCCGGACACTTTCGGCCCCGCGGCTCCTATACTCAGTCCCACCGCGTCTACGTCATCAGCCTATGTATACGGCAAGTGCGCAACCGACGCGATTCGGTCTAAACTGCCACGAGCCCAACCCCTGCTGCGCCGCGTCTTCTCCGACGAGATCAAGGATCAACCGATCCCGTGGGCTAACGAAAGTCAACCGTCGTGGAAGGCTCTTCCGTTCGCGCCGCGCAGGAAGCTGATGGGCAAGTTCCTAAGACGCCCGCAGACTCCACAGGCCACCGATCCCGCTGACGTCTCTTTCCGCGTGGGGCGCCACAGATGCAAGGGGAAACGCCCCCTCATAAACCTGCCTAGCATGGCTCGGCTCCTCAAAGTCTCTGAACTCCAAAACCCGTAGGAATCTTCTGCAACCCGTTAGCAAACATCTTCGGCTATTGGCCGCGAGCAGACATCTCCCGTTACATTGCTGGACCTTAGACGATGACGGTATTGTACCAGCGCGAGGTCAAAGCCGCCGTGGACTTGGCGGCGGCGGACTCCAAGATCGGGTATGGCTCTAAGCATAACCCATTCAAGTTTGCAGTGGGCCAACAGGGTGCAACCCCTGATGTGGACGAGCTTTTCGAAGAAACGACGAACATTATCCCGAAAAAGGGGTGGCCAGTATAACCAACAGTATTCATTCCACATCTAACCCGTAAGGGGTCCAAGGTTGCCTACCCGGCACCATGTAAAGTCAGAAACCGAAACAACCTTCTCAGCTACGCACCCGCCATACCGGGTATCAACAAAACCAGTCTATGAAGGAACCCAAGACGAGCATACCGACCTAATCTAACAAGGAACTCGCCATCCCGGAAACCCGCAAATTCCCAACACTGCCGGTCGAACACCAGCCAAGACCCTTAAAAGTCCGAATAATATAAGTACAAAAGATATGGGCGGCTGAGACGATGAAAGAGGCCCCTATTCTCCGCGCCCGGTGACGGTTCCGCATCCTTCCGAACAATGGAAATAGATCATGCTTTCTGGTCTGAGTACCGGAGCGCGAGGCGATCTAGGAAATGGCTGTGGCGGATCCCGTTGGGCCTCCCCCTAGCGAATTCATCGATCGCTCCCTGGATATCGTATCCACAACGTTCGACCAGATAACAAACAAGGAAGTAACCCGTGCGATTGAACCCATAGTGACAATGGACTCCTACAGCATAATTCTCGCTCCAGTCGGGTTCCGACGCAGCTCGTAGCTTTTGTTCCCCCCGAATTTCATCGACTAGCTTGATGAAGTTCGCGACATCCTATCTTATGTGTTAGCATGTTATATAAACAAAATGGTCCCCGTCCTTCTCTATCCCCCTTTATACACCATACGGTAGACAGGGCGAAGGTGATTACTTTCAGATGTCTTCCATAGAATGGTAATCTTGCGATACAACGAGCTCGCCTCTATGGAAGGGTTTCATACTTACCATGTCCGTGGGAGGGATCTTGGAAACCGTAGGAAGTTTATGGTACTTGATACCGTTACCAAAGTTTCTAGGATCATATACCGGATTGTCATGACTGATATCGACGATATCTTTGATGATGGTCCCCCTATCCATTGGTTAGCGAGACAGGATTTTAACGGAGCCATAAGCCACTCTACCATTTCTCGGTGAAGATCCGGGGAGAATGTTCGTCGTCAACTTCGCGAAGTGTCTTCATTGCCCGGAAAATATTCCCTATTGGTTCGGACACGGGCTGGACAGACTTCCACTTGGCCAAGTTCTTGACATCCCACTTTCCCTCTCGAGAAAGATACTGCAATTGCCAGCCACTGCGGAATAAGTCAATTAGGCTTAACCTACCAGTATTAAACCCAGTTTGGTGCTACTTACAGAGAAAAGCGTGCCGTGATGTGGTCGTTCATAAAATCAGATATAAGACCCGCTAGCGTGCGCACCGACCTTGAGTACATTACAGCATGTCCAGCTGGGAGCAAAATAGTCTTGACGACTTTGGCAGGGTGTCTTGGCTGCGGAGGGATATTGTTCTGGGGGCTCTCGTCTCCCGGCGTGGTCGGGTTCTCGAGTGACTCTTCCGCACTATCTGACTGTCGCTCTCGCTCAAAGTCTTCGTTGCTGATAGCTTCTATCGAAGCGGGGAGCTGCCGCTTAGGTTTCGCCGCATCTACCGGAGCCGCAGAATCTGGTATGGGCACGCTGCTGGCCGATTCGTCAGCGGTAGTAATCTTAGAACCATTGGCTTTAGAAAGCCCCTGTGAGTTCCCGTTCCCGTTGGTGTGCGGAGATTCGAGAATACGTTGAATCTTTTCAACCTCATGCGGTGGCGTAACTTCGTCATATTTCCCACCGATGAGATAAACGGGAATGTTAAGACCGGCCCACGCTGGCTCACCGAATAACCCGCCCGATGGCTTCCCATTCTTGTAGACCGGTAGGGTACCCCAAGCCATCCGGCGAAAAACCGGCGATCGACTCTGACTATTAAACCGGTCTTGAAGCTGCCGAGTTTGGAGATCGGCATTGGGGCCTACAAAGCGTTTGACGCTGGCACTGTCTGGCCCGCCCCATCTATCCCATGCCCGCCATAGATTGAAAAGAACCTCCGGAATCCAAAGAAGTCTCCGAATGGACTTCGCTTTCGCCTCGGAGGGCGCTTCCGCTACAGGGCATATGGCGACTAGACCCATGACATACGACGGAAGGGGAGTATGGTGGGTGGACGACCGGTTTGAGAGCCGGGCCGCCAAGGCAGTCCCCATACTATGGGCGATGAACACGACGCCCTGGTCCTCCCCCCGATACTCGTCGATAATGGTCTCTAGAAGATCCAGGAGGGCATCCGAAGTATAGGCGTCCCATGATGTCGGTGCAAAATCGGAGACACCGCAGCCGGGTAGATCGACGGCTAGGCAAGAGGCCGAGTTAACAAGACTACCAAGGAGAGGATGGAACTGGGCGATGGATCCACCAAGGCCATGAACGAACACTAGCAAAGGCAAGGGGGCGGGATCTTTGGGTAGTTCAGCTGCTTTCGGGTGAGGCCGATAGAAGACGCGGATGCCGGGATATGTGATACCTGACCGACCAGCGGTGTAAGATTTCACAGTTGAAAAGCCACGGAGCAGCTGAGGGTCCGTCACTTTGGCATCTTTCGACCCGGTGCCATTCAGAGTGACGCGCTGAAAGGCCATTCGATGGAGGCACCAGACGCCACCAACCGCGGACACCAGACCAATGGAACGATATATGATAGGTCTTACCCTGAAAGACATGGTGAGCACATTGATCTAATTCTTTACGATTTTAAAAAGTTGCGAAACGGTGGGTATTGGGGCGATTAGAGTCAAGAAGCTATGGGAGACGAGTCGAAAAGCATTGTGGAAGTACTGTTGCGCGTAGGTACATGCACAACAACCCTCTGGGGATAAATGGCGATGGATGTTCATGACACCTGAGTAAATTCGCTGGCCCCCGGACAGGAATCAAGAGAAGGGAACACTGGGTGAGGGACACCAAGGTCATGCATGGTATCACTGACCGCACTTACCCCGAGACCTCGGTTCACTCATGAAAAGTGAATTTGGCGAAAATGTCGGAAGGACAAGATTGACAGTGTTGGTTTTCAACCCAGTTATGCGAGGAATTGACAACGAACTTCAATCATGAGTTGGATTGATACTTGGAATCTATGGAATCTCGGGAAGGGACATTTGGATGCGGGTAATGGATAATAAATTATGTTGGTGCCGAGCTTGTTCTCTGATAGCTTGTTGGAGGGGGGCATTCAGCCAACAAGAGAGAGCAACGGTCTGTGCCTCGTGCCATCCAAGGAACAGAGCTTTTGAAAGGATTGGGATGGGAAGCAATTTATAGACGCAGTATAGTGCTGGTGGTTAGGCGCTTCATTGTCGCTTTGGATAAAGTGATTCTAGAGCGATTGACAGGCATCAAATCATCATCGCAGCCTTATGGGTGGATATCATGAAATTGCTGAATACCTGCCCAACGGCGCCGAAGAAAATGATGGCATAGTGTGCGTTAGGCCACTGAATCGTCATTCCGTCTCAACGTGTTTGGTGGGGATCCTTCTATTGGACTAGCACTTTATCGGCCAATAGAGGAGTCATGCCATCTCATCCAACACGCGAGGCTGCCAGAGCTTTCTCCCTTTCCCTTCTCTTCTTCGTCCCAAAAATTTCTCACTAGGATTGCGATTGCATGCAGGATTTCCGTCCTCTTCTGCAAAGATGTACGTTGCGTTGTTTCGCCACTGAGACTTCACCGATTTTGAAGGATTTCGGGTCAGCAATTGCTGAGATCGGATGGTGATGTGATACGGATACGTAAGTGGAATGGCACCCGGGCTTGAGCATGCGCAGGCTCTGGTCATAACAGTTGAGTTACACCTGTATCCAATAATGAAATTATGAGAATGGTATAACCAAGAATTACCTACATAGGTAAATAGCGGTAGCACTGAATTCTTTTTTTGCAAACCGCGACAACTTATGACCATCTAGGCTTCGTTTAAACTTGCCCTTAAATACCCTAACAATATGGCGGCAATGGCGCATCTGCGCAATTAATCATACTTCATAGATGGCTTGATTGCTATGGCTAGGACCTGCACGAGTTACGCAAGCAGCCAAAATCGATATAGAGCGGAAGGTCTTTCTTAATTTTGCCTCTTCCCACCTAGTATTTTCGAAAGCCCCCTTTTCGTACGTGACTACCACCATTGACTGCTGTCATACATAGCATTAATAGCTTGGAGTACTTATGTACGTCTTATGCGTAATGCACCTGCATCATGACATAAGCCTCATATTCTCTTGTGACACGGGATGCGCGTAGCAAGCAGCGTCGATGAAGTGACTGTAGCGCCTGGTTCATGTAGTAGCACCCAGTGCATGACAATATGGCAACGGACGCCGAGTATAGAGTTAACCGAGATATTTAATTAGTGCTGCCATCGAGAACCGAGGTTCTAAGCATTGACCTAAATGGCGGGCTTGCAACATGGTGAAGCATGCGCTGGCAGCCGATACGGAGTACGATACTCGCTCCAAAGATGGGATGCTGACCACTAGCTCGTGCCGACCCCCTCCCTCCAGCCTATTGGTATCAAAGCAGCGGCGATGTTGTTGATTCCTCGCTCTGTCGCTAGCAAGTTGAATTGAGAGGCGGCATTCCGCGTGTCGAGGACCTCGACTCTCATGCCTAGACTGCTGATATGCTTCCTCAACTGAGGGCTAATTGGGCGCATGCCGGGTCCAAGACCTATGATCAGTATATCTGCGTTCGCGTCACTTAGCAACTTGGGCGGCGCGCTCCCAAGGGCATACATCTGGACTGCACCCACCTGGTCGCGGCCAGATCAAATCGAACAGACCCAGAGTCTCGTTCGGTACCTCCCACTGCCCCTTCTGATTCAATAGCCGCTTCTCGCCACGCGGGAGCCACGGACGCCATGCAAAAGCCTCGCCGCCGACTACGATGACACCCGATCCGTCGAGGATCTTCGCGCCATTGTTGAACTGGAAACCGTCCGACATGCAAACGTCGACAGAGTACGAGGGCACGGGCGTGTTCCCCAGTACGTCGAGCTCCCCAAAGTCGGTTGGAGGCGGCTCACCGCGCCGAAGTCGGTGCGAAGTGGTGTGGAAAGGTGCGGCTGGCTGATAACAAGATCTTATTGTCGTGGCGAGGCTCAATCGTGTCGCTGTAGATAGCCGCCCAGAGCTTGTGCATCCCGCTCCTTGACGCAGAATATAGGAAGCTGGGCGCAGGGTCCGACCAATTCGCATTGCGCTAGTCATTGCGCAATTGGAGTTTCCGATTATATTTCAAAGCTTCCGTTCATTGTGTTCGGATCATTGTGAGTGGGTATGAGCGAGGTCGATGGGGCTTGAGCTGCGTATATCCGGCTCTGAAAGTAAGAGCTCAGGTAATTGAACGTCATCTGTTCATCACTTGGAGAAATTTCGGGCTCCAATCGCACTGTCCTGTTGCTGCTTCCGCTAATAAATTTATAGCGGGATTATAGAGGCACATAACCGCATCCAGTCCAAATACGCGACATGTTCAAAGTCAATATTCCAGATTTTATTCTCATTGAAATGCGATATACGAGATTCTGCGATTCGGCGATAAATTTTTACGAGGCATGGCTATTAGAGGACGTAAAGAGAACATATGACAGTAGAGTAGAGACTGCCAAGCACCGAAAACGGCTACAGCACTCGCACCAAAACCGAGCACAACCTGCAAGGTTTGGAGAAATTTGAACGTAAAGTGGTAGAAGCCGCTAGCTGAGATATCATTTCCATTTAGCGACGCGGTCTGGTACCCTCGGGCTCTAAAGACCGACCTAAACGCCAAGAGGACATATCACTATTCAAGTGCGCCAATGTTCACCGACCGAGGTTGTTGATGTCGTTTGTACCATTCCGATCATCTAGACCATGAGTAAAGGTCTCGGAAATGAGTAAACAGCATTTCCGTAGCTGCATGCATAATCACTTAGCCCTGTCCCCTGAGAACACCAAAGCAATGACGGCCGAATCATCCCATCTCCGTGTCCTTCAACAGGTTTATTTCTTCTTGCCCTCCTGCTCCTTCAACACCTTCTTGACGATCTTCTGCTCCTCAATCAGGAATGCCCGCACGATACGGTCCCGCACGCAGCTGCCGCATCTCGATCCGCCATACGCTCGCTGGACTGTCTTCTTGGGCTTGGAGATCTGAGAGTACTCGCGGGGTCGGAGAGCGGGAACCTATTGCAGAATGACCATTAGCGAGCCAGTTCACGTCCATGAATGCGTAATCCAGTGTGATGAACGCTTCTTGCTGAACGAGTTGTTTCACCCCACATTGTCTTCACTCCAGTCCCGGTGATCTATCCCCAAAAAGTTTGCTTCGGGAATGCTTTCTCGCATACGAGAGCGGTAGACATATGAACCAGCCGAGACGCGCGTGGAAGTAATCATCTGGTGGACCCCCCAACTCTCTTCATGCTTGTCGTTGTCGGTGAAATGGAGAATTCACTTACGCCAGGCAGCTTGACACCGCAGTCACCGCATTTCGGTGCAGTACCTCGCTTCTTGAGGTGCAGGGTTCGCAGCTCACCACCGGGAGTCTTGACGATGCGGGTCAAGTTGGAGGAGGTGTTGTAGCTGTTCAGAATTTCGTTAGTATTTCACACGACTCCGCGACGGCAATTTGCGCAAATTCGTAGCAGTCTTTATTTGGATGGTATAGGAGTACGTACGGGTTGCGGCGACGGTAGGTTACTCTGGTGTTGGCCATTTTGACGGTGGTTGCTGAAATCGATCGTTGGCGTCAAACAACTTTTTCGTCTTGCGAAATGGGGGAATATTTTGTTGAAGGAAAATTACAGAGATGGAGTGTGAGGTTGTGCCCGCTTGCCTGGCCAATAAGGGAAGAGGAAGCCACAAGCCACGGCCTAATCTCTTATCGCCAATTTGAGGCTTAGAATTCATTTCCTCGGTCACGTGTTCCTCCAGCCACACAGTGCTGCGCCAAGTGCTCGACAGCTACCGGAGCTGCTTGTCAGGTGGCTTCCTTCTTTAAAGCTCTGTCACGTGGAGACTAGCCATTTCTGGCGTTAGTTTGCATCGCGCGACTCGAGCTCTAGGGAAAATCTCAAGCCGGCGATGATGAAGAGGCGATTCTTGCGATATCATCATCAACTTCCAACATCACTATTAAGAGGCGGTCATCACTTTCAGGTCTCATCACTGGCCGCACATCAGATCCTCTTTCCCTTCCTTTAATAGAATCTGGAATCACCTCTACGCGTCCGGTTGCGTTCGACTTCCGCAATCCGAACCGCGTTTGATCGCGGCGCGCGAAAGCGACGTCGTGAATATCCAGGATAGTCATCGAACTCAACTTTCGTTGTCTTCGGGATGTCCTTCCAACCACCACCTCCCCCTCCCGGATGGGGACCACCGCCTCCTCCACCACCGCCCCCAGGTCCCCCTTCCGATTTTCTACCACCACCTCCTGGAGCACCAGCTCCGCCTCCTCCGGGATACCGGCCCCCGACTGACCCACAGATCGCAAAGTTTGCGCAGAAGAAGAAGGAATGGCTTCGGACGCAGCGGAATCGCTTTGGAGAAAAGCGGAAGGGAGGTTTCGTGGAGACACAGAAGGCAGACATGCCGCCAGAACATCTGCGCAAGATCGTTAAGGATATAGGTGATGTCTCCCAGAAAAAGTATACGAGCGACAAGCGGAGTTACCTTGGCGCGTTGAAGTTCATGCCGCACGCGGTAATGAAGCTTCTGGAGAACATGCCGATGCCCTGGGAGTCTGCAAGAGAAGTCAAAGTGCTATACCATGTCAACGGATGCCTGACGCTCGTCAACGAGATACCACGTGTTATCCCGCCCGTCTTCCATGCCCAATGGGCAACAATGTGGTTGACGATGCGAAAAGAGAAGAGCGATCGAAGGCTGTTCAAGAGGATGCGATTTCCGCCCTTCGACGACGAAGAGCCTCCGCTATCTTGGTCTGAAAACATCGAAGATGTTGAGCCGCTCGAGCCCATTCAGATGGAGCTCGACGAGGAGGAAGATGCGGCCGTTTACGAATGGTTCTATGATCATCGACCATTAGTAGACACCGAGCATGTCAACGGACCGAGTTACAAGTCGTGGAATCTTACTCTGCAGCAGATGGCCACGCTTCATCGACTGAGCCGCCCCTTGTTGAGCGAGGTGGTCGACCCTAACTACTTCTATCTGTTTGATTTGAAGAGCTTGCTCACCGCAAAGGCGCTCAATGTCGCCTTGCCTGGAGGGCCTCGCTTTGAACCCCTGTACAAGGACATCGATCCCAACGACGAGGACTTCGGAGAGTTCAATGCAATCGACCGAATCATTTTCCGCACTCCGATCCGAACCGAATCCCGTGTAGCCTACCCGTATCTGTATAATTCGCTACCTCGAAGTGTGCAGCTGAACTGGTATTCGCATCCTCAGATTGTATATACGAAGTCCGATGACCCGAACATGCCTGCCTTCCACTTCGATCCCACGATTAATCCGATTTCGTCGAGGTCTGTAGCTCCCAAGAACATCTCCACCACCCACGAGGATGAGATTTTTGGCCAAGGCAGCATCGAAGAACCGGAGGATGATGGTTTCGAGTTACCCGCGGATGTCGAGCCCTTCTTTGCCGATGAGGAGCTCTATACGGAGGATACGTCGTCTGCCATTGCGTTATGGTGGGCTCCGTTTCCCTTTGACCGTCGATCTGGCCGGATGGTTCGAGCACAAGACGTTCCGCTGGTCAAGCAGTGGTACCTTGAACATTGTCCTCCGAAGCAGCCTGTTAAAGTGCGAGTGTCCTACCAGAAACTTCTGAAGACATACGTACTCAATGAGCTTCACAAGAAGAAGCCAAAGGCGATCAACAAGCAGAACCTCCTGAGAAGCTTGAAGCAGACGAAATTCTTTCAGCAGACGACCATCGACTGGGTCGAAGCTGGCCTTCAGGTCTGCCGACAGGGTTTCAACATGCTCAACCTACTCATCCACAGAAAGAACCTCACCTACCTTCATCTTGATTACAACTTCAACCTGAAGCCGGTCAAGACCTTGACAACCAAGGAACGAAAGAAGTCACGGTTCGGCAACGCCTTCCACCTGATGCGAGAAATCTTGCGTCTGACCAAACTTATTGTCGACGCTCAAGTCCAGTACCGCCTGGGTAATATCGACGCCTTCCAGCTGGCAGATGGTATTCTCTATGCCTTCAACCACGTTGGTCAGCTGACTGGCATGTACCGTTATAAGTATAAACTGATGCATCAGATCCGATCGTGCAAGGATTTGAAGCATCTCATTTATTACCGGTTCAACAGTGGGCCTGTTGGGAAGGGACCCGGCTGTGGTTTCTGGGCTCCCGCCTGGCGAGTATGGCTCTTCTTCATGAGAGGTATCATCCCACTTCTCGAGAGGTGGCTTGGGAACTTGCTCTCTCGTCAGTTTGAGGGACGGCACAGCAAGGGCGTAGCGAAGACGGTGACGAAACAGCGAGTGGAATCGCATTTCGACCTTGAGCTGCGAGCGTCCGTCATGTCGGATCTCATGGACATGATGCCCGAGGGTATCAAACAGAACAAGGTGAACACTGTGCTTCAGCATCTCTCCGAGGCCTGGAGATGTTGGAAGAGTAACATCCCCTGGAAGGTGCCCGGTTTGCCGGCGCCCATCGAGAATATTATTTTGCGATACGTAAAGGCTAAAGCAGATTGGTGGATCTCGGTTGCCCACTACAACCGAGAGCGAATTCGAAGAGGTGCAACCGTCGATAAGACCGTTGCAAAGAAGAACGTGGGTAGGCTGACACGTCTCTGGCTCAAGGCGGAGCAGGAGAGGCAGCACAACTACATGAAGGACGGTCCATACGTATCTTCCGAGGAAGCCGTGGCGATCTACACGACAACCGTCCATTGGCTTGAGAGCCGCAAATTCACGCCAATTCCTTTCCCGAGCGTCTCGTACAAGCATGACACCAAGATCCTAATTCTCGCCCTCGAACGGCTTCGAGAGGCATACTCAGTCAAAGGTCGCTTGAACCAGAGTCAACGAGAAGAGCTAGCTCTCATCGAACAGGCTTATGATAGCCCTGGAACAACGTTGGAACGGATCAAGCGGTTCCTCCTCACCCAGCGCGCTTTCAAAGAGGTGCAGATTGACATGAACGACAACTATAGCACCATCAACCCGGTCTACGACATCGAGCCTATCGAGAAGATAAGCGATGCGTACCTCGACCAATACTTATGGTACCAAGCAGATCAACGACATCTCTTCCCTAACTGGATCAAGCCTTCCGACTCCGAAGTGCCACCGCTGCTTGTCTATAAGTGGGCTCAGGGTATCAACAACCTTGACAGGGTTTGGGAGACTGCTGACGGCGAATGCAATGTCATGATCGAAACCGAGCTTTCCAAGGTGTACGAGAAGATCGATCTCACCTTGTTGAACCGCCTTCTGAGGTTGATCATGGACCACAACTTGGCCGACTACATAAGCGCCAAGAACAACGTACAGCTTACTTACAAAGACATGAACCATGTCAACAGCTATGGTATGATCCGTGGACTGCAGTTCTCGGGTTTTGTCTTCCAGTACTACGGTCTTGTCCTAGATCTTCTGCTCCTTGGCTTGAACCGGGCTAGCGAGATTGCCGGTCCGCCTCAGAGTCCAAATGATTTCCTACAATTCCGCGATCGCGAAACTGAGACCAAGCATCCTATCCGTCTGTACACGAGGTATATTGACAAGATATGGGTCTTCTTACGATTCACGGCCGAAGAGTCCCGCGATCTCATCCAGCGTTTCCTGACAGAACAGCCTGACCCGAACTTTGAGAACGTTATCGGCTACAAGAGCAAGAAATGCTGGCCAAGAGACTCGCGGATGCGACTGATGAGGCATGACGTTAACCTCGGTCGCGCTGTGTTCTGGGACTTGAAGAACCGCTTGCCTCGGTCTGTTACCACGATCGAGTGGGATGACACCTTCGCTAGCGTCTACAGTCGTGACAACCCGAACTTGCTCTTCTCAATGTGTGGGTTTGAAGTTCGCATCCTCCCCAAGATTAGGAACCAGAACGATGAGTTCCCTATCAAGGATAGTGTTTGGTCGCTCGTCGACAACACAACCAAGGAGAGAACGGCGCATGCCTTCCTGCAGGTGACCGAAGAAGATATCCAGAAATTCAACAACAGGATTCGCCAGATTCTCATGTCTTCCGGTTCGACCACTTTCACAAAGATCGCCAACAAGTGGAACACGGCTCTCATCGCTCTTTTCACCTATTATCGTGAAGCGGCAGTGTCCACTGTTAATCTACTGGACACCATCGTAAAGTGTGAGACCAAGATCCAGACCCGAGTGAAGATAGGGTTGAACTCGAAGATGCCGTCCCGTTTCCCCCCAGCTGTCTTCTATACCCCCAAGGAACTCGGTGGCTTAGGTATGATTTCGGGTTCGCATATTCTAATCCCGGCGAGTGACAAGAGATGGTCGAAGCAGACGGATACGGGTGTAACGCATTACAGAGCTGGTATGACACACGACGAAGAAACGCTCATCCCAAACATCTTCAGATACATCGTTCCATGGGAGTCAGAGTTCATAGACTCGCAGAGAGTTTGGACTGAGTATTCGCAAAAGCGTTTGGAGGCTAACCAGCAGAATCGGCGACTCACGCTGGAGGATCTCGAGGATAGTTGGGACCGTGGCTTGCCTCGAATCAATACGCTTTTCCAGAAGGACAGGAGCACACTAAGCTTCGACAAGGGATTCCGGACGCGAAGCGAGTTCAAGATCTACCAATTGATGAAGAGCAATCCTTTCTGGTGGACAAGTCAACGCCACGACGGCAAGCTGTGGAATCTGAACGCCTACCGTACTGATGTCATCCAGGCGCTTGGTGGTGTCGAAACGATTCTCGAACATACTCTATTCAAGGCGACGGGTTTCCCATCCTGGGAAGGCCTGTTCTGGGAAAAAGCTTGTCTTGCCAAGGGGACGAAGCTGCTGCGGTACGATCACACTCAGGTCGCGGTTGAGGACGTCAAGGAGGGTGATCTACTCCTGGGTCCCGATGGAGGGCCTCGACGCGCGTTCAACGTGGTTAAAGGTAAAGAACGCCTATATCGCATCAAGATCGGGAGCCGCAAAGAGGACCTCGTCGTTACGCCGAACCATATTCTGGTCCTCCATAGGGAGAAGAGCGGTACCAATAAATACGAAGGGCCTACTGTTGAGGGACAGCGTTCACGCATTGAGGGCCAACTCGGTGACTTGCCTGTCCCCAGTTCTGATCCTACCGATCCAGATCGACCAAATAACCTCGTCAAGCAGCGACCAAGTTTCCTGTCTGCTCTCAAGAGTGCTATCGCTTGGTTGCTCAACGCCGAGCGCAACAGAGCCGGAGCAACCCAGGTTCAAAATGCACTCAACGGCACGATAGGCATCACCAGTCGTCAAGAATCCTATATCGTCAATATCCCAGTTGGGAGGGGTAGCAGGGCCGAGTATTCCACTTTCGCTTGGGGCAACCCTGAGCGAACAAATATCAAGGGGCATCCGGATCATCCGCCAGTCTTCTTTTCCACAAAGGAAGACGCTTTCGCTGCTGCCATCATCAAGAGCCGCCAGATACATGAACAAGGTGATGTTACCCTAGCCAATCTCGGTCAACGCTTCTTGGCCAAGTCTGCGGATGGCAAAGGGGGAGAGATTCGACTAGATAGCTCCTTACCGAACATGTTCTTTCTTTGGAATAAGGGGGGTTCAAACCTAAGAATACGAGTATACTGTTCTCGTGACTATACAAAGTACGGACGCTATTACGCCTTTCCGTCGTTGCCGAGCTCGACCGCTGAATTGGACAGCGTCCAAGACGACCCGTACGACCATGACGCTAGCCGGGAAGAGGCAGATCTTACAAGTCTGAAGCCTCAGGAAGTCTCACCAACTGGACGTTACGATACCATTGAGATGACAGCCGCTCAGTTTGCAGCCCTTGAACCTAAAGAGAGGAGTAGGTATAGGCTCTTCAGATCTCCCGGTTTCGAGTTACCAGAACACGCCGTGCCGATCAACCCCTATTTCCTTGGGCTCTGGCTTGGAGATGGAAATCGAAGCAGCACGACCATATACTCAAACCACGAAGCTGAAATTCGAGATTTTCTGGTTAGGCATGCAGCTGAACTCGACCTTCAACTCGTGTGGCATGGGCAGCTGTCGTATGCCACCGTGGGGAGAACATCTCTTACTGGCCAACCGCTTCCCCAGGAAAAAGAGACCGGGATCCCTGAGCGCCCAGAAAAGCGCTCAGCGCGGCAGACCATCATCAGACAGCGTCTTGCTGCAGGATGGACGTATCAGCTCGATGGCAAGGCGGATGATGCGCGAGTTTGGCACCGCCCTACTGAGATCTCCCCTGACAACGTCGAACCCTCGGGAGCACAAGCTGGACTGAAACGTAACCTGAGCCCCAGCCCTGCAAGCTCCCCCCCGGTATTATGCCAGCGGCCCTGGTTGACCGAGCCTGATTATGACTTGGAATCCTCTTTTGAGGAGTCAATGAATCTTGGGGACTCACAATCTTCTCCTGCTGAGGCGATCCTTGAAGATGCTCTCCATCAACTGAGGTCTGATGATAAGCTCATGAATCTCGTTGGTGTGCCCGAGGTGGAAAAGGAGGAAGATGAGGATTTGGATCTCATAGACGCCGTCAGTGAGGACGAGGCGGTAGATGATGAGACTGACGGACGTCAGCATGTCACTCGTCTGCAGACTGGTCGCCGAGCATATGGCGCCCTACAGCGAGAGGAAGAAGAGCAGCTTGCTGGTCGAATCATCGACCGCACGGAGCCCGTTTCAAATGTGAACACGCTTCTATTGGCGCTCCGCGAGCTTGGTGTGCTCACAGAGCGTGGATTGACTGGCCCTGACGCTGACCGGAAACGCATTCCCTCCGTATACATGAGAAATTCACGATCCGTTCGTCTCGCCGTTCTCGCAGGTTTACTCGATACCGATGGCTGGTATGTCTATCCTGAAAACATGTTCGGCTTCGCCCAAAGCGAGCGCTGGCACTCAGCTCTGTTCTGGGATACCGTCGCCCTTGCACGCTCACTGGGCTTCAGCGTCTGGACTAAGCGGCGGATGATGTGGAATCCGGCCCGGACGGTACAATTTCCTCAACTGTTCGCTCAGATATTCGGCAACCTGAGTGAAATTCCATGTCTCCTCGCGCGCAAAAAGGCGGTTGAACGCTTCATCCCTCAAGCCCACAGCTTTATTATCAAGGACATCATTCTTGAATCAGAGACCACCGAGTGGGCCGGCTTTCGAGTCGATAAGGACCAGCTCTATCTACGGCATGACTATCTCGTGCTTCACAATAGTGGTTTCGAGGAATCGATGAAATTCAAGAAGCTGACCAATGCGCAAAGATCTGGTCTGAACCAGATTCCCAACCGTCGGTTTACCCTGTGGTGGTCGCCGACAATCAACAGAGCCAACGTTTACGTCGGTTTCCAAGTACAGCTTGATCTAACGGGCATCTTCTTGCACGGCAAGATCCCTACCCTCAAGATCTCTCTGATTCAAATCTTCCGAGCTCATTTGTGGCAGAAGATCCACGAGTCTGTGGTTATGGATCTTTGCCAGGTCTTCGACCAGGAGCTCGAGTCACTAGGTATCGAGACTGTGCAGAAGGAAACCATTCACCCCCGAAAGTCGTACAAGATGAACAGTTCTTGTGCTGATATCCTGCTCTTCGCCAGCAACAAGTGGAACGTGACCAGGCCGTCTCTCCTTTTTGACACCAAGGACGTGATTGAGCCAACTACTACCAACAAATTCTGGTTGGATGTCCAACTACGCTATGGTGATTACGATTCGCACGACATCGAGCGCTATACACGGGCTAAGTATCTCGACTACACCAACGACAGCATGAGTATCTACCCCTCGGCAACGGGTCTGATGATCGGTATTGACCTCGCATACAACCTGTATTCCGCGTATGGTCAATATTTCCCAGGCTTGAAGGTTCTAGTCCAGCAGGCCATGGCGAAGATCATGAAGGCCAACCCCGCCCTTTATGTCCTTCGAGAACGCATCCGGAAAGGTCTTCAGCTATACGCCTCCGAGAGCAATCAGGAGTTCCTCAACTCGCAGAACTACTCGGAGCTGTTCAGCAACCAGACGAAGCTTTTCATCGATGACACCAACGTTTATCGTGTTACGATCCACAAGACTTTCGAGGGTAACTTGACCACAAAGCCAATCAACGGCGCCATTTTCATCTTCAATCCTCGGACGGGGCAGCTGTTCTTGAAGATCATCCACACCAGTGTATGGGCTGGTCAAAAGCGCCTCGGCCAGCTGGCGAAATGGAAGACGGCCGAAGAAGTTGCGGCTCTGATCAGGTCCCTGCCTATTGAGGAGCAGCCGAAGGAGCTCATTGTCACCCGCAAGGGACTGTTAGATCCTCTCGAAGTCCACTTGCTGGATTTCCCTAACATCTCAATTCGGGCTTCGGAACTGCAGCTGCCCTTCCAGGCTGCCATGAAGGTGGAGAAGTTGGGAGATATGATTTTGCGTGCCACTGAGCCGCAGATGGTGCTCTTCAATCTGTATGATGAGTGGCTGAAGAGTATCTCCTCGTACACTGCTTTCTCCCGTCTAGTTCTCATTCTGCGTGCTCTCCATGTCAATCCAGATAAGACTAAGCTCATTCTTCGTCCCGATAAGACGGTCATCACGCAACAACACCATATCTGGCCGACGCTATCCGACGAAGACTGGATCAAGGTTGAAACGCAGTTGCGAGACCTCATTTTGCACGACTATGGAAAGAAAAACAACGTTAACGTCGCCAGTTTGACGAGCAGCGAAGTGCGTGATATCATCTTGGGTATGGAAATCTCTGCGCCATCGATGCAAAGACAGCAAGCTGCAGAGATAGAGAAGCAGCAGCAAGAGCAGCAACAACTCACCGCTGTTACAACCAAGACTCAGAACGTCCACGGAGAAGAGATTATTGTTACTACGACGTCGCAATTCGAGCAGCAGACGTTCGCATCGAAAACCGAATGGAGGACTCGAGCCATAGCGACGTCCAACCTGCGAACCCGGTCCAACAACATCTATGTCTCATCTGTCGATAATGACGTTGATGACATCACCTATGTCATGCCGAACAACATCTTAAAGAAGTTCATCACGGTTGCTGACCTACGCGTCCAAGTTGCCGGATACCTTTACGGCGTCTCTGCGCCGGACAACAAGCAAGTCAAGGAGATTCGCTGCATTGTTATGGTACCCCAGATCGGTGGGCTGCGCAATGTCCAGTTGCCTCAGCAATTGCCCCAGCATGAGTACCTCTCAGACATGGAACCTCTAGGTGTGATCCACACCATGGCTGGAAACGAGCTGCCTTACATGTCCGCAGCGGACGTGACGGAGCATGCTCGCCTGCTCGATGCTCACCCGAAGCTGAAGGAATACGATACCGTCACCGTTGACGTTTCTTTCACGCCTGGGTCCGTTTCGTTATCTGCCTGGGCCCTCACTCCAAACGGCTACAAGTGGGGTGCCGAGAACAAGGATATCGGTAGCGACCAGCCACAGGGCTTCACGACGACGATGGGCATCAAACGGAAGCTTCTCCTGAGTCCGCGGTACAAGGGCTTCTTCCTTGTTCCGGAGAATGGCAAGTGGAACTACAGCTTCATGGGCAGCGCCTTTGCGGGACTGGAGAAGAAGCCCGTGCACGTCAAGCTTGACACGCCGATGCCGTTCTATAGCGACCAGCATCGCCCGCTCCATTTCCAGAATTTCGCGGAGCTTGAAGACATTGGCGTCGATAGGAGCGACAACTTCGCCTAAAAGGGAGAGGACTCAAAAGGCGAAGAACTGGGAAGTTGGGGGCATATGAGAAAAGTCATCATTCACGGAAATCACCTAGTGGATTGTTCGAAGGGCGTGGTAATCATTTCCATTGGCGGGCGTTCAGGATTGCAAGATATGAGTAAATAGGAGGTATGGGCGAAGAGACATGCCTTCTTCTACAGGCCTATGTAATGACATTCATTCGGGGGACGAGCCGTCATGTAACGTATGTAACTGCGCTTAACACCAGAAGATTGATATATAATACCTTAAAAGATCGAGACATAAATACTTGTGATAATGTCGGTCAGTTGGCCTTCTTACCCTGGATGTAAAAGTATGGAACCCTCGACTTAGAGGAGCACCCGCCAAAATCAATGGCTTGCGGTGCTTGATACTAGGAGCACCAGGCCACTTCCGGGCGGCCGCGGCGGCGACAGCGCCCGCCCGGGGTGGTGCATGTGGAGTAAAAAGAAGGGCCGCTCAGGATGGCCGGATGGATGGATGATGCAGTTGCAGCACAGTAGCAAAAGTCTCACAGGTGAAACCGCGCGGGCGGGATGGGGTGTGTGTGGCGTCGTGGGCCGCGATACTGGCCGCAGGAAGGGAAGGGCCCTTCAGATTCGGGCCATGCATACATAGGTACATAGCATTGCATATGCAATGCTCTTTATTGGTACTTCGCTATATTTTGTATCCCGCCCTACGAGCCGCAGGGGCACGACGCAACTCCTGCCGAATGGAGTGTATCAATGCAGGGCTCCGTCCTGGTGTCTGTACGCCCATTGCACCGGGACGCGCCGGCCCCTCTTTGTACGACCGTCATGCGTTTTTTCTGTCCAATATCATTCGCTCTTCCATTTTTACCTTTTCTCTTTTTCCCTTTCCCTTGTTACAAAGAACTGGAACGAGGGGCTAGTTAATGCATAGACGTACCAGTGGTATCGGAAAAGTTAGATAGCATTATGTCAGAATTGCCCGAAGACGCCGGCACATAATGGCTATTGACCAGCCTGTCCTTGACTTGGGGTTTGAGACTGCAGAATCTTATGCGCACCGGGGATGGGCCTGGTGTCGCCGTATGCGAGGCGTCTCGACCAATGCCTGGAGGATCGAGTAAGCGCGTTGTCAGCCTTTAAATCAGGGTCAATGCTTGGAGTCAACGAACAGGGGGGGAGGGGAAGAGGGTGAAAGAGGGGGAGGGGGAGGGGCATACGGTTATATCGTTCCTGAGCTGAGGGTGAGGCTGTTGCCATCGGAAAATAAATTTTACTGCATATTGCTAGTAAATGTCAATCTCTCAACCTCTACGAGGCCGCAGTTGTCGCCCAGCTCTGAAAGCTAGCTAATAAAGGGCCAGCTTAATAGACCGAAGTAGTGGCGACGCCGAAATAGGTTGGGCTTGTGCGGTTACTAAAAGGGTTGAATAAATTACCGACTTTTATGCATTATGCGTGGATACCCATTGGGTTAGGTAGCTATGCTCTAGGCCCAGTTAGGCAAGCGGGGCTTGTCTCCTTCTGTAGGAACTTAATGTATTATCGACGGCGATGACTGATTAGGTACGCGCCTTTCCCGCAGCAAAGCATGCTGCGTCTCGTCCTCCCTCAAAAAAAAGAAAAAAACGTTCCTGCATTAATAAGGATGCAGATTCGGTTATTGGCGATGGGTTGTTTACTTATTTAGTAGCAAGCGTCAACCCCTACAGTGGGGTGCCTGGGCGAATGGGGTTGATCACGGAGACTTTGTCCAGGCAGGGAGACTAGGAGGTATGGGAGTAGGTAGATAGCGTGCCACAGGGCCCGGCAGATCCACTCACTCGTGTTTCTCTTACAGGCCAGTCCCGGTACAATGGGTACATCTGTAACCCGTAGACGCATTGATACCGACAAGGGTAATGTTGGAAGCTGCAGAGGGATGCGGCTGAAATAATCGAGCTTG
The DNA here is from genome assembly GCA_004155915.1 of Monosporascus sp. CRB-9-2. NCBI lineage: Eukaryota > Fungi > Ascomycota > Sordariomycetes > Xylariales > Monosporascus > Monosporascus sp. CRB-9-2. The sequence goes on from QJOA01000323.1 coordinate 46,219, forward strand.
GGATCCTCCTCTAAAATTCGAACGCTCTCGAGAGCATACAAATGACTTTGTCATCGTAACCAAGCCAGCAGAGCTCAATGTTCTACGTACACATACACCATGCCTAAACCATTTAGGAAGAATAGTCGCTCAGACCGTGGTTACCCACAGCGGGTCGGGAGTCTTGATCCACATCATGAACGGGTGTATCAATGCTAACCTAGCGGTTTTGTAGCCTGTACAACGTGCAACGTGGGTGGAGACAAGGAGAACCTTCGGCGATCAAACCCCAGAACAAGAGTGACTGAGGATAGAGGTTTCGCATATGATGATACTCCCTGGAAGGATAGACGCCGGTGATGAGATGCCGTGAACGCCGTTGAGGCCCGTAGACTTGGTCGTCGGAGGCATTCATCAGAGATTTGTACGGCATTGGTCAGCTGGCATGGGAACTTGTGTGGGGTGCCTCTCTCCAAAGCAGACGGATTTATTAAGCAGAATCTTGGCTATGGAGATCAGGGGACTCGAATGCCGGCTAAGAAGACGGCGGACGTCAGAGTTATGACGGAATGGAGAACAACATGACAAGCCGAGCGCTTACTGACGTCCTTTGAAGATTGAGACGGCGCAAGTCCTCACTGATACTGACGGAGCGCCGAGGAGTTGTTTGATACTCGAAAATAGAGACCGGCAAAGCCTCAAGTCAAGCATTGGGGTTAATGCTGCAGCGGAATCAATGCCCAAACGCAAGCCCGAATAGGTACGCCTGGAATAGGAGCACTGGAGGGAGCCTGGAGGCGGGCATGGGGTCTTGGAAAATGACGCCACTCAATGCTGGGCCTACTTCGAGATGATCTATCTTGTTAGAGTAACAGCAGTAGGCATGTATGGGACCCAGGGAAAGACGAAATACTGCATGCAACTTCATGTGCCTTGCATAGAGCGGGCCCCCCAAGAAGCTGGATAAGGCAGGCACACGAAGATGCATCATGCGAACGCCCGCACCACCTAATCAAGGGGATGACGACCGGGGATACGTAACAAAAGCTTCTAGAAGTACGAAAGGACAAGGGTTTTCTTTCCTTTTCTGTAAGTGCGAGGACTCTCTTCTGCCGAAAAAAGAATATTTGGTCCGGGGGAGCCCCTCAACGAAGTTTAGGCATGTCCGAACTTAAAGCACATGGGCATGTCCTGTCAACCGATTACGGTATATTGCGGGGCTCGGCATGTTCGCATGAAGCAGGCAATTTGAATATGACCTATTTTAGGACATATCGACACTTTAATTGATTTTGGGCTTAGGGGCTTTGTTAGACCTCTTCTAGTCTACCTATCTACATCAAAGCCAACCCATCCTAGCCCTACTTGGTGGATCGCGAATTACAGATCACAGAGGTAGATATGCGGGTGTGTATCATGAAGCAGCGATTGTCGTAGGTGAGGTCCGATTATCATTGTAGAGGAAGATGTTCTATGTAATTATGTAGTTAAGGTCACTATTAACTCGCTTATCGAATCCGCCTTACTATATACTCCTCTCCTCTTCCGAGTTTCGCAAATAAAACAGTCTCCCCCTAAGGTACTAAATCTATAGCAGGTACATTGTCCACATACATAGTTCTCTCCGAGGCCAGCCTTGCCCACTTGGCTTACATCACTAAGATGCAGTACGCAGTACCTGATTATATTATACTTTGAATAGGCATATACGTAGGTGTCCCAGCAGAAGGGGCGTCCTCCTGTTGTGCCCCTCTCGCTAATCTAGATAAACGGGTTGTTGGGTTTCCACGAACCCTTGGACAATGCTACTCTTTTGGCTAACGTAGATTGTAAAAGAAAAAGTCTACTGTACTACCTAGAACAATATCCGCGCCTGCATCAAAGCATGCCGCTTTATTTATTAATTCCATTCTAACGTCGGCTGCGTTAAAGCAGACCGATACACCATACTGCCTGGCCGGGGGAGCTACCAACAAATCTCTAGCCAGCGTCGTTTGTCTACCGAGTGGCTTCAAGCTCTCCGGATCCCATAAGCCCTGACCGACGCTAGAAACAAGGCTCCATTTTCTAGAAGGGCTCTCATTTGTTTCGTTATGTGCAGCATAATTCGTCATTTAATTTCTTGGGTTGGGTGCATTGAAACATTTTTTGTTTATGCGAATCCCTGAGGTTTCAATGCGTGCCAGCATTTCGACAGTTACATATACTCCGTACCCTTGGCCCTTGGTAAGTTCCGTTGCAAGTGGCCCAACTTGGAAACTTCCTGCTCCGCTCTCAGCTATTTTCCCCCCCTTCCCTTTCTCCGCCGGTTCGCATTGAATTGATTTACACACTAGCTCGGGGGTGACCCGTACCTCGAAGCCAGGGTTGCGAGCTTGTGGCGATGGAACTCGGACCACATCTGACACGCCTCCGGTCCACCAGGAGAAGGGGAGGAAACAGCCGCGTACCTCAAGTAACCATCAGAGCTTCGCCAACACTGATAGGCGAAGCCCACAACTTTGCGACTTAAAACAAATTATGCACCGTCAAGTCCTAGACAGTGGGAGTGGAAGTGGAGTGTCCCGCTCCCCTTTCTCCGAAGCTGCATCGCGCGAGCTACGTATCCTTGGATGATGGTGTGTCATCAGCCCCGTCCCCACCTTCACGTACCCTACCCCAGACTGCAGAATACCCTCGTGCAGCCAACAGCGGTCGTATGTAAGACTTGAAGACCCATATCGGGGCTTTATCATGCATGGGTTGCCTGTTACCGCCGTGGAAGGGGGTGAAGGCAAGAGGCAGGCGGCATGAAAGTCTCTCTTCATTCTTCATCATCTGAAGACTTCCCCGGACTATGGGTATGTGGTGACTATAGCTAACATTACTAACCTCGAGGCGGCTGCGGCATTCAAATGATCCAAGTGACAGAACCAGAATGGCTCTAATGAGCGCATCCCCATGCTTTTCTCGGCAATCTGTAGCTGCTAGCAACCTTGCAAGAGCCTTCTGGCCCTATGGGCCTGCTTGGATCACAGTACCCTGTCACTTCAATATAACCCACCCCAGTTTCAATATAGGCCTCTGAGCGGAGCGGTGGCAAGGTCCCCATTTTGTCTCTGCTGTCTCCCCCAACTGGCTCCAGTAGCCTTGGAAAGTGACAGCGGATACTTCTTGTTCTCCATTGCCCTGTTGACCCGCAACCTAACCGTGCAACGCCCTGGCTTGTTTTGGTGAACATGTGAACCCCCTGCCTTTGCCCTCCTCGTGTGGATCTATCTCTATAATTCGCTTGTCATGCTCTCTCTGCAGACAACTGCCCGACCGCATGGAAAGGGACTCCTCCTCGTATGAGCCGTTTACCCTCCCTTTGGCTGTCCTGTTTAGTCCCGTTTCGTACCATTCCCGGCCCTGTGTCTGCGTGGGCAAGTTAGGAGATATTAACTTGTCCAGGATCTGACTGGAGGAGACGTCCTCGAGCCTTTCCCTCCCGGTATTCTGTCTGTCAAGCATTCTCTCTGCCCTGCCTGCCCCTGTCGGTTGCATCATACCGTCCGGCTAGCATCCGTACTTGTTTCCATATCGGCAGACGGCTAGCCCCATGGCATAAGATCCCCAAATTATGCCACCGCCATCGTTGGACAAGGTAAACCGAATCTCCACACGCATTCAGGTACCGAATCTGTCTCGCGCATGGCGATTCCGCTTTTAGTGCTTGAATTCCCAGATGAAAACAGAAGCAGTCCTTGGTACACTTCTTTTCGTACCCAGTCTCGCCCCTGTCGTGGGGCCCAACGGTTAAGAATATCAGACGATATAATACGGCCCGCGCCCACCATCGTTTATTCCAGGTTTTGATCTATCGCTATATCATATATCTTAAGAAGATAAGAACCAACCATTCGAATCGTCTGCAAGGCTTAGCACACATCTTGGCACCTAATTCTTCTACCTTCAGCGACCTGTAGGACGAGCTCTTATTACTACTACTATCACCGCCATCTTCACCACACACCAACCTTACCACTTCATAGGTTTGGAAAGGTCACCCGCGACTACCGCCGCCACACAGCATATGTTTCCGGCTGTTTGGAAAACAACAGCCCGACCTCACCATAGCGGTCAGACGAACAGCCGGCAAGACGGGTCTCTTTATCGACACACGCGTTACTCCCTCCCCAGCTACCCGGTTGCCACTAAGCCAGCAGCCCCGAGGGGCCTCAGTTTATCAAATTCTTTCACCGCAGAGCCCGGCGACCGTCCAGAGCGGTTCGCTCTGGCGGAACCCATGTATCGGAGACACGCTGGCGGGCAATTACAGAGTAGGACCAGACTACAATGTCGACTACTCTCCCCAGGAGTCACACCCGGGCGAACAGAGCCATACCCCACACCCATACGACGCCCACCACAATCACCACCAAAGAAGTTCGCTCCAGCATACGCCGCAGGGAAGCCTTCATGAGCCGACGCAGTCGCACAGCCACCCCGCCATGTCCCACCATCACTCCGCCCACCACCACCCGATCCTAATGGATCCGGCGCACCTGGGTAGCCACCCGGGCGCACGTCATATGGGACATCCGGGACCTCAACACTTCGGCGCGCCTGGGCCATCTTCCCATGCCGTAGTAGCTCCTTTATATCCGGGAATGACGCCCACCCAACCTCACGGCTCCGGGACGAAACGGGGCCGGCCGGAGGAGCTTGATCTTTCAGTGTCAGGCATGCCCGAACTCGAGCAGAGTGAGCTCGACTCGATGCAGTCCATGGGGGTGACCTACGCGCAAGCCGCCGGCGCCCCACCGACACACCACCACCACCGCCTTCCGGATCAGGGACCGCCTTCGAAGATGATGAGACGCGATGGGGAGGGAAGGCTGGGGGGCGGAGGAGGTGGGGCGCCGAGCGTTGTGGGACAAGCCGGGATGCCAGCGCCTGCGCCGAGACCGAGGGGACCTAAGCTGAAGTTCACGCCCGAGGATGACCAACTCCTTATCGATCTAAAAGAGAATAAGAGCTTGACGTGGAAGCAAATCGCGGATTTCTTTCCTGGACGGTCGTCGGGGACCCTTCAGGTGCGCTATTGTACGAAACTCAAGGCGAAGACCACCCAATGGAGCGAAGAGACAGTAAGCTTCCGCCCTCGCCCCCTTTTTATACAGGAATTCAGGAATGCGTTGAGTTTCTTACATATTCTCAAACTTACAGGACCAAAAACTCCAAGCGGCTCTCCGTGACTGGGAAAACGAGAAATGGCGGTTCGTGTCGAACAAAGTAGGGCCAGGCTTTACGCCCCAGGCGTGTCAAGCCCGAGCTCTAGTGCTGTCTGGGGAGGCGCCGGAACCGGAACTGGAAGAGGAACCAGGAGAAGAAAACTTATAGCAATCAGCGTCTCCGCCAGGGGCTTCAGCTCCTGAGCCCGGAGACCACATCTATCCGCGACAGTTCCATGAATAAAAGGCTGCATCGCAGAGATTATAGTGCGGGAAAGGCATAGATCTCTCCTCGTGGCGACGACGAAGCCTGACGACTCGCGCCGATATACCTCGCAATAACCCAAACCACCCACACGTTTCAATATCAGACCACCGGCAGCTACGAAAACGTCTCGCGCCTTACGCTTTTCGCTCCTAGCTCGATTCAAGGGCTTAAAGTCCCTCTGTTCTCGGACCTGAATGGACGGCCAACTGTATACACCGAAAGATACCACAATATTACATCACTTCTACTTTGTTTCCTTTTTCGTTTCTAATGGTTATAGATTTCTTTGGATACTGCGCACCAATACCCATTTCCTTTTGCACCGTCTACCTCCTAATATCTCTGAATACCGGAGCAGCATCCGACACCCTAATCAGCACATATATCGCATATGATACGACATGACAGCTTTTTCGATTCTTCTTTTACCTGGCCTCTTAATAGCGGAGCCCATCGGAAACGACGGCCGCGTGCGAAGATGAAACTTCTGGGGGTCAGCGTGCGCTTTCAGGATTTATTCGCGGCGGCAACTTGGACAGACTGCGGATACAAGATACCCCTAAGCATTTCAGGAGCTTGGAGAAGGTGGGCCTTCTGTGGCAACGAGCAAAAAATTCATACTTTCCCACGAAAAAAAGGGGGGATGCATCTGGGCGGCTTGCAGCAACCGTGGCGCTGAAAGGCCCACAATCTAAATCGGAGGCACTCTCCCCACACACACACACACACACACACGAGAAGACGACGGCCGGATTAATATTGTGCCTTTGTTGATGGGTTCAGTCCACGGGCGATGGGGGAGGATAACCCATGACTTTGGACCGAAGGGGGAAATTTGGCACGGATAAAGGATGAGGGGAGAGGGAGGGGGCCGGGCTGGGGCATTCTACCACGAATTTCATGATTATACCGTCTTGCACACTCCCTACCACTGGCTGTTTGATTATACACGCGAGTCACCTCTACTACTACTTCGACATTCTCCTTTTGCTTTCGTCCAAGAGGTAATCGCCGGGATGCCCGTCTTCTCCATAAATATTGTCGTACCTAATCACCGCCATTGTATTGCCGGGGAGAAAGTGTTTCTAGGCGCGAGCCTTTGCTTTTTGAAATGGGGACATGCATTGGACTTTCCGCAGAGAGGGAAGAGAGAGAGAGAGGGAAAAATCAGGCCATTTCCGCCCGGCTTACTCTTTTTTATTATTTGCCCTCTCTTGATTTAGAAGAACACGCAACTCTGCTCCACAGTTCATGTCCTATCACCCATACTTTCCGAATCCTCGGCCTGCCCTATAATACCAGCCACTTATTATGCTCCCGGGGGGAGGAAGCACCAGGGGGAGGGGGAAAGTGGCGATAGCCGTGGTACACGCGCGAAGACAAAAGATAGAGGCAGACGCCCTTACGCGCTTAGCTGTACATTCAATGGCATATCAACAATATACGTATAATACGGTAGCTATGTAGTTATATACGCACAACCGAACGGGTAAAAAAAGGCCCATCTCGAACGTGATCGTCAGAGAGGCAAAACAGTAACGGGTCGTCCATGGCAAAAACCAAAGGGCTTATCAAGCCGCCGGGCATTTTATTTTCCCATCTGCTGGTCCCGTCACCCACGCGCTGGTTGGTAGGTAGGCGAAGGGGGCGCGTCGTCACTCTCCGGTAGCACATATAGTAAGCCAGTAATATTACCCCATCCCGCGCTACCACCACCCACACACACACACACACACCCATCACCCCTCTACCATCATTACTCTCTCCCTCTCATTCCCCTACTGTGGGATGAAGGACCACAGAGATCTCTCTGGCGCTTGGCGCAGTAGGGCAGGTGCTGCTCGGTGGGACGCTGTCGTACATATGAAGCGTCTATGTATATGATATGTAGTCCACCACGGCCGTGCTCATCAGTACATAGGTAGGTGCTACATACCTATGCGGCATATGGGTCCGCGCGTGAAAGGGCGGCAGTGGTGGCTAACGCCAGGCCGAAGCTATGTCTCCGGGTGCGAGAAGGTCTCACAGTAAGTGGTAACAAGTATTTCGGTCCGTGCTCCTGAAAAAGAAATAAAAATTAAGGGAAAATAAAGCTACGGTTTAAAACTTTAAGATAAATTCGGCGAAATGTAAAAACAAGATACTTCTATTAAAAGTTGATGTTATAACGCCGATAATAAAACACGTAATTATTTTAAAAATACGTTTAATAATTAAAGCTATAAAAATAACAAGGAAGTTATTTACGTATAAAGTTTATAATTTTTCGGTTTTTAATTCTTTAAAATTAAAATTAAAATAAGGTAATTAAAAATGTACCTGTTAATAATTAGCAATAATAGTAAGTTAGTTATAATAATCGTTATAACCCCGTTATGCCCGTGTTCCTCCTTTGTATCGAGCTTAAAGTGGACCTTTAGTTAGCATGAAAGCCGTTATCACTTATATCCTTAGGGCAACGGCGCTTTTCCCATAACGACCGTTAGCAAGCCGCGGGTTACTGCGCCATCAGAAACAGGTCGCACAAGATGGGCAACTTCTGCGCCGGGCGCTTGGAACTGGTGTTAATTACTTCACTTGCCTTGCCAGGAGGTAGGAGGTGTTTCGTTCTTTGGCAGTGGACGCTGCTTGTCCCGCCCGGTAGACCGCTCCCCCAGGAAAACTCGGTGGAGAAACGGGGGGCATTTTATCGGTGCTTGCTTCTTGCGGTGAAGCTGCCCTACGTAGGGTACATAACGCACGCAGCAGAACACACGCTGTAAAAGGGAATTTAGATGTGCTGTTCCCCATTCCTCTCGCGCGTGTTTCCCCCCTCCCCCTCCTGTGTTGTGGGCCGGGGTGTGTGTGTATGCGGTCGGAAGCGAGAGTATTCCCCAAAGAGTCCCCTGTCGCTAAATTCTCCGGCGTACCTTCAACGGCCCGCAAAACATCGTGCAGGGTCTGATGCGGTGAGGGATCGCCTCATGCCGTGTGCGCCCGAAGTGTGTAGGGTCAGATGCGGCCGCTCGATCTGGCCATCTCGACGGCCCAGGTAACTAGCTAGTTAAGTGGACGATGTAGCCTACCCGATCGTCCTTGTCGCGGAAAAAAGGGCAAGGCTAGAAGATGCTTTTCTGGACAACACAACTTGAAGTTTTCCCTTTCTCGATAAGCGACAAGACATGCGCCCCCCGATTTTATTCTTTTTCCCCCTCACGTCTCTGAGGGATCACTCATCCCAGGGGAAGTAAAAGAAGAATGTACACCTCAGTGCGAGCGGAGCAAGCCGATTCATTGTCCCGAAGCTCAGCAGAACGCGCAAGGAACTTATGTAGACTGAGGATTTCATAGGTAGTGCTCGTGCCTGGCCCTTTTCCTAATGCTGGCCTTGGAGCTCCTTCGGGACTTCACAAGACTGGGGTCGCGATGCAGATGCCAGCCCCGTCTGATGCCCCATCTGTACATTCGAACTTGATATGTGGCCTACGGGCCCTTGATCTCCAATACTTAACTTTAGCTACCACGCGCTTGCGTACTTCAGCCGGGGATCAACACAGCGATGCTCGTATAGTTTCAGCGGTCCATTCGGCTGGTCAAAGAGTCGAATGACAATAGGATTACGACCATCCTGCCAGCGTCGCAGCATATTCTGAGTTAGGTTCACGGGCCCGATACCATATTGCTGCATTGAGAAGTTCTGTGTCGAAAACGAAATGGTTGATTTCCGCTTCGTTGGGGTAAGTTCGAGTACTGCAAGTGGGTCATTACCCTCTAACTACCGAAGCGTTTGTTACATAGGATGGGGTCATCAAGCTGTGCCCCTGTTGAGGTAGCATTAGGGGAACTTTCTTGCACACGCTAGGAATATTTTCTGCGTCACGAAACGTGAATTTGGACCCGCTGGTAATCAGGGCCGAGATATGCAATCGCGTAGGCCCGTTGATAGGCGGGCAGACCGCAGAAGTAACGGGGGGTTGGGAGGGTCAGGCGAGCTTGGTCCAGCCCAAAATCTTCCGACGAGCCCTGTTAGCGCGCTACGTCCTAGCTTTTAGAAAGGGGCGCTATGCAGCAAATGCATGCGAAGCTCATCGGTGTCTGCGCCAGGGAGTCGGGGGAGGATCTGCGAAGTTTACCACATGATAGCTGCAGGAGTGATCGACATCGCAGGTGTCCGCGACGCAGGTCAGTATTCGACTATTCGGAGTGATGGTTTCCATCATCTCGATGGGAGCACGAAGTAGCCGCGACCGTTGTTTTTCCTGGGCTAGTCATAATACTCCGGTCATCGACGGGTACCTGACCGGAAACCAAGAGCCGCACATTTATTAGCAGCGCACGCCTAGGCCGGTGAAGCACACCGACGCATCAGGGTACTCGGACTGCTTGAAAGTAGTGTTGTTTCAAGCTTCAGGATAGGATCCGGAGGCCTAGAGTAGGCTTTCGGTTTGACTATGCGAAGTATTACAAGTACAAAGGTGTTGAATCTTCGTATAAGAGGTGCTGGGCGCTTCAATTGAGCGAACTGTGGTTGCATAATGAATCAGCGGGTTGCGGCTCGTCCGAATGCCCCTGACACCTTTCTTGAATATGCCATTGATAGGTAGATGGTTATCGACTCTGGCTCATCAGCCCTGCCGGGCAGTGATTCACCATTATCTATTTTGGAAAACGACCACCCTCTGGCCAGTTTCATAGAGCTTCTCATGGGGGTAACACCCCAACAGGGACGGTTTTTGACATGTAGAGGACTAGCCAGGCAGTTGCTCCTCTTCGCTCCCTAGCGGGAGCCCTGTCAGTGCAATGAAGATGGGGCTGATATCAGGGCAAGTTTGGCGGGCCGACTTCACCTCGCACTGCCGAATTCCTACTGGTCAGTTCCTGTGTCCCACGGCGACCAATCGGAGAATTCAATTCGACCTAGACTCTCTTGGGCTCCAATCACGCCCTAAACTTGAAGAGACATGTCTCGCATCGTCGTCTCTATCCCATGATTCATGCAGCAAGTGGAACGCATATATGTATGACACTGCCAAGGCTAGCCTGCTTCCAGTCCAACTTGATGTTTCAAGGGGATAACAAGCAAACCTTGTGCGTTGTATGTTGTACCTGCAGTACTTCCTCAGACAGACTGTACCGGATTACATACGGCGGATTAGACATCTAATCGCCTGCGACAAATTGGGACATAATCGCATGGTGGTAAGCGGATTACCGGAAATGGCCCAGCAATACGCTAGGGAAGCGTGGGTTCGGTATCGTCAATCGAGCCCTAGAGGGTCGGCTCTTGTTGATATGATTGCCATACCATTACCAGGCTTATTAGCCCCCTGTTCGTTGTATTGGAATCAACTCTATCCATAGACGGACGAGCTGTCGAGGCGGAAGACGCACCGTGCATGCTGATTGCCCGGCTCCTCTGTAAGCTCACAATAGCAGATGCTGACCGGCGAAGAAGACGTTGAGCACCGCCCCCTATTCCCTGTTCTGCAGTCCTTGGATTCCTCGTCTCTGAGGTAATGGGCACCGGGTCAATCAGTGTCGGGTTAAAGGGATCCTGATGAAAACCCGGGTGAGGCCCGTGATTTGGATAGCATATGGGCCTTGGCAACGGCTGTTGCTTGTATATTTGGGATTAACAGAGCTATTAAGGAGCACTCTTTCCCGCCCCGGACCCTCCCTATATCGGCATCGTGTTAATGGGTCGCCACACCTCGAGCAAGGGCAACGTGGACAGGCTGCAATCCTATCGACCAACCGGCATCCTGAAAGCCTCACTACCCACCCTGATCGCCAGAGGCGCGTGCAGGCGCCCAAGGCGGCCCCGAAGACGTATGGGCCTCATGCTCGTGCTCGTGGAGGGAGACTCTGCAGCTGCAGCCATACAGATCCCGTGGACGCATGTATGCAATCACAAGGCGGTGTGATTGAAAAGGATTCGTCAGATTTAGAGCGCAAGCGGCCCAGCGAGGGTCATGATGCGTGTCATATCATAGGAACGATTCGATTGGTACCGCCAGGAGACTTGGTGCCCAGCAAAAATTTACCATCCCTCTTTCGTGGGGTCAAGGATGGTTGAACAAGGTCCCCGGTCTTAACAGGAATCATTATGTCTGCCCAGATTTACCGTAGGTGAGTGTGGAGGTGGTTCGAAAGGGCCTTTCGCTCAGTTCATATCGGCTGTAGCGCTATTATTTTGGGCCAAACGAGAAGCCTTATTAGCTTCATTGCTCGATACCGTCTTATCATAGCGATGTGTGCTATTTGAAGTGTATTATATCGCAAATGCACCCGGAGCGGGAATCTGAATGGCCAAATAGAGAATCCTAATCCGCAAAGAGCATTACCGACCGGACACCTGGAAGTGACCATGGAGCTCATTCCTTTTGAGTGTTACCTTGTTTTTGACCAAGCAAATTAGCTTCTCGTTGGTTGGTAACGCCGGCCCGAGGTCAAGATACTTTGCGGTCTCCAAGAGCCAGCCATTGAATTCGTTTATTTCCGTCTCCCTACCGGCACGAGCATCCTGGAGCATCGAGCTCGTGTTTTCCGAGACCTTTACGGCAACTTCGTAAAGCATTGCTCGAAGGCGGGAAGTGGAGAACCTCTCTAGCAACTCTGCTCTGATGGTTTGTAGAGGTGTGCCTTTGTCATCTCGCAGGATGCCATCGGCACTTGGATCCAGTACGAGACCTCTGAGGACCAGGCTTGCTTCATCGACTAATGAGTTTATTATGACCGGCAACGAGTCGTCCTGCTCGACGAAGACATCTCCATTTTTACATCGCAGAATAGTCGTCAGCGGGTTGATTATCGAGTTGATGACTAACTTTTCAAGTTGTGCAATCCACAATTCCCTCCTTGTAATTTGCCGACCAGCAAGGCCTGGCGCGGCTACAATTTGCTTGAGGAGGTAATCTTCCTCGGAGGCCCCTCTGTCGTTGACCATAACAGGACCAACTAGCACGTTGCCTAGCGACGCATGCAGGCTTCGGAAGGGACCCAGTGATGTGACGCCATGCGTCGTTACGCAGGCGATCCAATTGGGACCGGAGCCCTGCGGTAATCGAGCTTCGACGTATGCATCGCCCGATGGTGGCCATACTTTGCACATGCCGTTCTGAACAAAGGCGATGCTTGATGTGCCGCCCAAATATCTCCGAAGCTTGTCAACCTGTGTCATACAATCGGATGCCTTGGTGGAAACAATCAGGTTTGTGATCCGGCTACCGAATGCTGGTTCTTTGGCAGACCCAACGAGCGGCTTTTGGTCCGTCCACCACTCGATATCAAACTCTGTGAGCTTCTCGCTCTGTCCTAGTCGCATCATCTCGATTCCCGGGTTCAACACCCATTGTTCGAGGAGTTCTTTCCGGTGAACTACCAGCGTAACCGGGGGACGACGCGCTTGTTTGGCTAAGGAGCTTGCAAATAAGCGGCCAAGATTACCGATACCCAGGATGTATATACGACGCCTTTCCAATTCGTCGTCATATCCCTGCTTTTCCTTGCCTGGTTGCCATGCCCTGGTCGATGCACTAGACAAATTTTCTGGCGTCCATGCGTACAATCTTGGTGGCTCGCAATTGCGCTCAAGGAGTTGCTGGAGCCACTGCGCTGGAACTTCCCTCGAAGGCACCTGAGAGAAGGCCATCTGCGACGCCCGTGGTAGGCTGCGACACGGTGAGGTAACTCTTCTAAGACCGATGGAAAGCATGGGAGACACTACAACCTCGAACTTATTGTATCGGTTTTGAAGCAGTCGAGGTGAAGTTAGGCTATCCAGAATGGATTGCGACTATGAAAGAGTGCGGGATGGATGGTTAGCGGCTGTTGGCAGCTGGGATGCAGCTGAGATGCAGCTGAGATGCCGCTGATGATCGTCGTTTATACTTTGACTTGTGCTTGGCTAGTGTCACTGACATAGGAGCCCATGTCCTTTGGGCGAAGAGAAAAGCAGGAGATTTATAGTAAGTAAGGAGAGAAAGAGGACTGCCACAGGGTATCCCGCTACAATACCAGAATGAATAGAGAATCAATGAATCGTCCGCTGGGGTGGCCGGCAAGGCAACGCCTTTTATCTTTGTTCACACGACTTGCATCAAGTCTGAAACAGGGGTGAACCAGGGAACTTCTAGCGCTTGCTCTTACCACTCCACGGGCATCCTGTCTCGAACTTATACTCAACTTGTTTTGGTTTCTCCAAGCCGCCAAAGCACTGCTGATTGGCGTTGCTCTTATTTCCAGTAGGTGGATAGAGCATGGCCGCGGCTAAGTGATGCATAGACGAGCTCGAGAACTGTTGCGAGGACGAACCTCTCACTTCAGTACTTACAAGGACACCGCATCGTCGAGCGGTATGGCCAAGGCGGACGGGATATTCGGGCCACCAAGCCATGGTCTCGCTGATAGCACTGTGACTGGAGCTTCGGCTGACAGGAACTGAACCCCAAGAGGACTCTCGACGCATCCTGTTGGGATTGTATAGATGATACCTGCGGGGAAGGCACCAATTTGATTCCACAAAGGAGCCTCGAAGTCCTGGCCAGGGCACCTAGATCAAGAGGAGCATCCTCGATCCCTAATCTAGATTGACCCCTGAGGCTGCTCCGTGCACAGGCTGCGAGAACTACTGAAGCTCGTATATGCATGCCGTCCACGAAAGGGAGATGCTGGTAGGCGAAGGGTGGGCTACTCTGCTGGGGACATGATGGTCCAAAGTTGTTAGCGGTACCGAGCGGGCTCTGGTCATAATAGTTGAGCCGCCTATGATTTCCCCGGCTGCATTTCGTCGCTGGCATACCTTTACAGAGCTTAAAGGCAACTTTTTAACGAAAGATGGATAATCATGAGTTTTTATTACTCACGATAGAACCATCAACTTCCTAATGGCCTAGTCTCGATTATCCAATTCCAGTACTGCCCTACTGAGTATATGGCAGCTCAACTATTATGACCAGAGCCTGCCGGGGAAACAGTGACTCAAACCGAGAATCCTTTAGCCAGGAACGATCTATGGAGCGGCAATCTTTTGACAGATGAAATCTGGCTGCTGACGAGAGACACCTCGAATATGTCCCCGAGATCAAGCTGCACCGTAACAAGTTCTTCCTCCCCGTTTAGCTGCTCTTCAAACTTGCTTCGGTATACAAGTAGCAATCAGAAACCGTGCTGGTGTGGAGGGATAAGCTAGAACAGAGTTACTTTCAAAGTTCAGTCGACTCTATGGCTTTGACCTCCTTGTGGGCCACCCCCTCCAGTACCTTCACTAGACAGCAACTGACACGATAAGTAAGCCTCCAGAAGCCCTGGCGATGAAAGAGGTCAATTTATCCCCGTCCGCATTGCGTATGGTATGACCCATCTACCGGTGTCACGATCGGAAGTGCGGCGAGATAAGATTTTCTTTATCCGCGCCCCATCACTACTACTAATTTAGGCCCTATTTTACCGGGAAATACGGGAAAGGGCAGTATTAGGCTATAGCACGGTGCTTCTGCGCAAGCAAATTAGTTGACCCACAGACAAGACTCGGGTCTGCGAGCAAGCTTTAATCAATGTGAGATAGCCGTGCGCGCGGGCGCAATCGTGGGAGGCCGGGATAGGGGGGAGACGTGGGGGCCGAGAATGTATAGCGCTTCGTAGTATAAGAATAAAAGCTGGACTAAGTTCAACAGCAGTAGATTGATGGCGGCCACATATACGGTTTTGAAATCAACAGACCTCGAAAACCGAGAGAAGCAGCCAAAGCCCCAAACGTGTCCTAAACACATAACTAAGAAGACGGCAATAACAACGATAACAATGCGGACCACCGCCGCCGACATCCTCCCCACGCTCCTCCTCCCGGGCCTAGCAATAGGCCACGGGCTCATCAGTTCGCCGCCCTCGCGGTCCCCCGGCGCCGCGACGGCGCGGGCGTGCGGGCAGCGGATCGCGGACGAGATCCGCGGGGACCCGACGTCGCATGTGGAAGGGCTGCCGGAGCTCGGCGCCTCTGACCCAGACTACGACGCCGCCGCGTGCCGGCTATGGCTGTGCAAGGGCCTGCAGTTCGAGCCCGACGACGCGGCGACCAATGTGCAGACGTATCGCCCTGGGCAGGAGGTCGACGTCAAGGTGCGCCTGACCATCCCGCACGCGGGCCGCGCCAACGTGAGCGTCGTCGACACGACTGCCGACGCCGTCATCGGTGACGGCGGCGCGCCCCTCATCAGCTGGCCGAGCGGCTACGCCGACGAGCGCCAGTTCTACTCCGGCCAGACGCCCAGGAACCAGACCGATTTCACCATCACCATCCCGGAGGACCTGGGCGGCCGGTGCGCCGAGCCTGGTGCTTGTGTGAGTCACTCCGCCATCCTCAAGGAAAGAAGCCCCTGCTTCCTTTTTGGTCTCGGATATCGTGTAACTCTAGTCCGCGTTCGCGCTAACGACGGGGGATTTCCATATAGGTGATCCAATGGTGGTGGTACGGCGAGGGAGCGAAACAAACTTACGAGTCCTGCATCGACTTCACCGTTGCCGAGACTTGAGAGTTCGACGGCGTGACCCGACTCCGAGGTTGTCGGTAGTACTGGTATGGGACAGACAAACAGACGGGTTTGGAACTTGCTGTAACTTACAAGCGTCTCTTCCGGGCTGTTCCGCAATGATTCATGATATTCGAATTTTTTTAGTCAACATGGGATTCCTTCCTAAGAAAAAGGTGCTGAAGAGTAAGATGGCTGAGTACCACAACAGAGCTTCATCAATAAACCATGTCAGCGGTTCAAAACGGATAAAATATTGACATTACCCCATTCCCATTTACATATACCCGCTTACCTACAAGAGATCCGAAACATGGGATATGGCGGGCATCTGTAAACATGATTATACACGCGAAAAACATCTACCTATCGTCATTCATCATCCAAAGACATTGACCAGCCCTGTACCTTTCGACACCTTGTTACCTTTTTAAGAGGAAACCAGTGACAACCGGCCGTCGTCGCTCCCCTTATAAACCCCATAACCGTAGCATTAATTCTCTCCTCTACTCCGAGCGCCTCCAGCATCTAGTACTGTGGGTTGGGTCCGAGAGGAGGATAGTCCTCCGGACGTGGGGGCATGGGTCCAGGCCGGCTGTCACCGAAATGCTTCTTGCGCAGAGCAGCCAGCCTCTTCTTCTTGGTCACCGTGTTGATATATGTACCGATTATGAAGCCGACGACGTTGAAGAAGACCATCCAGGTGGATTCGGGAAGGAACTGCTGGGCGAAAGCCAAGCAGAGCGGAGAGCTGACCCATGAGACCTTCATAACCTTCCAGAAGCCCACGCGCACGGTAGCGCGGACCTGGTGGTAGGTTCGGGCACCGGCAATCAGGGCCATCGCAATGAGATATACCGAGTTTTGAATCGGCGCAACCTGTGAAAGGGACGGTCAGTCGAAGGGTCCCCAGCCGGATAGCGGCGAGTCTGGGGAACCTACGATCAAGTTGCTGGCGAGGATCTGCAGAATCTTTGCGCGCAGGCTTACGCGATTCTTAAAAGTCTTCTGCAGAACCCAGATCAAGAAGTGGCCGAGAGGTGCGCTGACGAGGGCACCATAGACGGCCATCTTGGGAACTCGGGATGTGAAGTAGTTGCCATGCTTGTTGCGATCCTTAGCTAGCCAAGATGCAAGGAACTCCTGGAGACCAGCAAGGGTTCCAGAGGTGAGCATCTTGACCCGCAGAGGATTCTTCTCAAGCTGGTTGATGTACCACTACGAGGGAGAAACAACGTCAGCCATTCCTTCCGCCACGTCGCGTAGTATGGAGCGCGAGCATCTTCTACGCACCATCAGGTACCCCCTGGTGCCGGCATTGGATTTGCCTCCGGTGATGGCGGTGCCGATGGCCTCGGCAATGGGATGTTTCCCGCTGGTACCCGGAAGCGGAAGATCGCGAACAGCTTCGCGGGCGATGTCTGAGGCGGCTCCGGTCGTCTTGCGGACCGTGTCCCGCTCGATCTTGACCGACATTTTGGACCCGTATTAAGTGGCAATCGGTGGAAACCAGTTTTTCCTGCTGGTACGGAGATATAAATTTATACGTTAGTACTCGATTCACACGATTGAGAGGATGTGGAATCCGAGGTAATCGATGATATGTATTCCAGGCGCAGATTCCGGGCTGGACCAATTGTTTTGTTTACCTCGGGCTGACAAGGGCGAGATGTGGAGATGATGATAACAACGGGTAATTAATTCTGGACAATCTCGCTCGTCGCAGACTCGAGCGAGAGAGAGAGAGACAAGCTTAGAAGCGAAAGGGAATTGAGCTTACAGTTACGATAAGAAAACTATCCAACTTGCGAAAAACGAAGGGCGAAAATCAAGAGGGTATATCGCGAATTGCCGATGGGTTCGTCGGGTACGAGGAGAGCGGAAGCGGGTGGTTGGGAAAATCAATAGATTTAAAAGGACTTTTCGTGAGGTTGGACATGGACATGGACATGGGCGGCCTTTTTCGGTGCGACGCCAACGTCAGCCAGCCCGTTTCCAGTACGAGATTTCCCACTGGTTCTTGGGGGACAACCAGCGGACTCAGGACTACCTACCTATTAGGTAGTCCAGGCCTCGATCGTGGCGGCCAGGAGACAAGGATACTGCAGCTGGGGTTGTTCTTCTCCGACTGTATGTACGGGGCCCGGGGGGGGGGTGGAAGGGGCGGGCAGCTTGCTTTAGCTGGGTAGATAGCATCTGGAGCTGCACGACACCAGTGGACCACCGCGACGAGTGTTGCTGGCTGGGGTGCGCTGGGTTGGCTGCTTGAAATGTTGGACCCAGTCCGCAGATGATGTTATTAACCAACTTGGACTTTGATTGGGTGGAGAGTCATTTACAACGATTTCGCAATAACTGTTCTACCGGTCTCCGATTGAATAGAATCTCGACGACACACCCCGTCTATCCGACTGTCAGCTATCTCTGACGATAGTCAACCTGCCAGCCTGCAGGCGCAGAAGGAATTTCGTGCAGATCCCATCTCGGAGGTGTGTAGGTATTCGTAAGGACGCAAGATCGCTATATCCACATATGGGTATAGCTATACTTATTATATACTTCTGTGTTTAGCTCAAGGGCTGGCCGTCAAGACCCACGATGAGGGCTGCAGTTGTTATTTAGCTGCAGCTTGGTATTCTTTGGCGGTGACGGTATATAACTCCACCCTTTTACTTTACTCATTAAGACTGGTCAACTATGAGGTGGGATTCATATTCCAGATTCCCTGTGGTTCTTGCCCTAAAGGAGAAGCAATATGCACGTAATTGTGTGGGTGTGCGTGATGAAACTCCGCCAAGAATCTGAGGATGTTCTTGTAGTCAATCAGTATGAAACACCCGTGCGAAGGTGCAAATAAACTCAACCGAATATGATATCAGTCTTGTGGCTGAACTTGATCGTGTTGCTCGGAAGGAACCTGTTTGTTCAGTGCATTGCTTGTTGACTGGCAACGAATAATTACATACTGACGTATCTCCTTAGGCGGATACAAGGAAGCGCACTCTACGTGTAGGTAGATAAAGCACTGGTAATCTCGACGCCTCACGTTGTCCTGAATTCTTCAGCTTTGAGATTGGGTGAACGAAAATGTTTGGGTGACCATACACTCACGCAGACAACAAGCATTTCTTTTGGTATTATTTCGTTGCTATTCGGGCTACCGTGGCAAGCAGCATTTCACCTCAGTCACTCACTGTACCGTAACTGTATTCTTTGTCTGATCCTTCATTTCCCAAGTTGCCCGATATTTATTTAGTCGTAGTGCATCATCATCAAGTATATGTGCGAACTTTCATCGGCATTCAATGCCACGTAATGTACCCGTCGGTCGTTAAACAAGAAGGCATGGACTCCTCCCCGCCGCCGGCACCCCCTACGATGACGCGGGCGAAATGGATGGCCAGGCTTCCGCTATCCACCTTCACCGCCTACAGACCGCAGACCTTCGCGCCGAATTGCACCCACCTCACGATGACGCGCTTCTTCGATCTTAGCTTGACCTGCTCCATGTGTCGAAGGCCGGGCCAGTAGGGATGGCTCTATCGTTGTACGCAGGATCGAGAGTACCTCATCGAAGACGCCACGAGGAAGGGTCGCCTGGTAGGTTCCATTCTGACCCTGCTGAAACCGGCTGAGTTTCCACAGTATTGCTAACCATGAACTCAGGTGAATTTTGACGTCTTGGGACTATCCTTTGGGGACGCGCCCCATGTCAAGGCACGAAGCGCTGAGAGCCGCTCTGATAAGCTTAGCTTCCTCAAAGAGATCACCTACGAGCAGATGACAACGTATACCCCGGATCAAATTGCCACCATCCTGAGACAGCGGGAACATGTAAGTCTTTCCGTGGCGACCCGGCGTCGAAAAGACATACTCATACAGACTAGCTGCTGAATGTCCTGAGCGAGGAGCATCGAGCGACATGCAGAAAGAAGCGCCCGTACTCCTGGAACGCTCCGCCAGGGTTTCCGGAGAACAAGAGACCCTGGATCCCTGACTATGCTGATGAGTGCCAATTCAAATGCTGTCATAGATGTCGCCCGTCTCTTGAGGGACGCACCTATTTAAGCTTAGACGGCATCTTGAAAGACGACATACCACCTACTGCTGCGACTGGCTTTGGGTTCCATCGCACGGGAACCCGGCCGGTAATTGACGCGGATATCGTCAAGGAAATCGGATACCGCGCTGTTCCCTGGGTAAGCCATCACGCACTCACTGAATTCCCCAATGACGATACTGATTTCGAGTATAGCCTCGGGCGCGGTTCGATGATGGCCCGCCTCCTTTGCCTCTTGCATCATGCCAAACTCCCTCCACACCTTCGTCTTCATGGTCATCGTTTATCGACGAGGACATTCTCGAGCTAGGCAATTACGGCCTCGACCCCTTGTCGAGCGGACAGCCGGCTGAAGACAATCGGTATGCTTCGACGCAGCTCGGACGGGATGCCCCACGACGCGCTGTCACTCCCAGGAGCGGTGCCCAAGATCTGCGAAAATTGTACCACAGCTTGGCTCTCGTTCCATGGCGAAAAGACAACCCACCGTCCCGAGGTACCAAGCCTGAAGCCATTGAGCCGCGAACTCAGACCTCAGGGGACATTCAGTCAAGGCCCGCCAGAGGCGATGACATCCAAGGCATGAGCTCCCGTACACGCGATAGAAGAATCCATCATGTTGAGCATCTTGCTTCTCGGCACCCTGTCAACCGGCATGCCTGGTCTGCCTACGGGCAGGGAGAGATGAATGAAGCCTGTTTGGATCCGACTTATAATTCGTCTAAGCCCGTTCTTGCTTGCTGGACCCCTCTTCCTCCGCCCACACCTAGCGAGGATGCCTTCTTCCAGGGTCATCCCACACCGATGATGGAAGAAGAGCTGGAGGAGGGCCGGTTCCACGAGACCCCTCTGGCGGTAGATTACGGCGTCGCGGTCTTGGAGGAGAGCGTGGAGTTGGGCGTGCCCGATGTCGTTATTCAAGGATAGACGTTTTCAGGGAGCTGTAGCCATCCATGCTGGGGAGCTTTCAGGGGTTAAAACGGACTTGGAGAAACGAACGGTCGTTTTTGGGAAGCCCCTCTTTTTGTCCCTCCCTCTCTCTTTTTCCTGCATAGCGATTGGCTTTCTACCTGTTGAGGTAATGTCTTGTTCTTCTGCAGTAATCGATGGTACGGCCGACGCGTCTTTATCGCGAAAATGACATGGCATCATATTATTGACTTAACTACTGACGGCGAGAGGACGACAAAATAACGACCCTGCACCTTTTGCCTTTCGCCCAATATCGTCTATACCACTTACTTCCACTGGTTCGCCTCACACCCCAAAAGTTCCCGTCCGCCCTACTACGACTTCTCCACAGGAGCAGCTTGCGACGCCATTACTAGTTAATGGAAGCGATAGACCGGGAAAGCGTTGCAAAGTTGACGCTTCTGTTAGAGATGGCGTTAATGGCGGAAACCCAAGCTTGATTCCAGGGCCGTGAACCACGCCGCTGGACAAGTAGATCGGGACGCGCTTATGAAACGCTTAGAGGGGCTGATGGGAGAAATGAAGATGTTCTAGGACAATGCCATGGTCAACGCCTAGGCCGTGGCGTTCAGAGCCAGTGTAGACTAGGCGGCCTTAGCAGACAAATTACGAAAGACAATATTCTTTAGGCAATTAAGTGAGACCGACTGGGACCGAATGGTTACAAATGCGATACCGATGACTGACTGCAAAGCCCTAGGTTCGTATACTCTGGGCAACTTCAGGTCAAACGGAAACTCCTCGTTGATGCGATCTGCTCCCTTTAGACCGTATTGGAATTGGAAGTGGTAACTGCCGTATTTTGGGCGTATCTAAATTAGATTAGATATGCAACGACGATCATTGGCGACCCCTTGATCCTGCCCTTATCTACCGCCTTCCATTCCAGGATAGCTATTTACTCAATCGAGTTACATCATCCCGCTCCCTCCAAATAATTATTTGCCCGCTTACCAACCAACACCAACATGCGCATAGAAACTCTCTAATACCCCGCTACCTCTACCTAGGTAGATAACTCGCCGCCAATTCTGATCCGCACGCCCTCACTTCCAAACCCTACCTACTTACGCAATGGCATCCCTCCGGAGCTGCGCCAACCCCTACGCCTCATCGGCGGCCCGGCTATTCGTGCAGCTATGCGCGCGGCGCACCACAACGTCCCCGCCGCCGCTCCTGGCATCGGTCCTGCTGGACGTGCTCCTGCCGCCGCCAACCCGGCGGGCCTTTCATCTGACCAGCACAGCGGCGGCGGCGGCGTCTAGAGACCTCGGACAACTTCGGGCCCCGGCCTCTGCGTTAAGGACGCCGCGGAGGCGGTGCGCCCTCCACAATAGCCACAGCAGCGATAACGGCGGCGCCGCCGCCGCCTTCAGCTCCACGGCCGCCAGGCGCAAGACGCGGGCTATCCACAACGCACAGCGGGACGAGGACGGCAACGAGATGGTGCTGGAGATCACGCCGCGGGCCGCCGATGTAAGCAGCTTTTTATTTTGTCCCTCCCCCACTACTAACGGGACCCCCACCCCCTGCCAATGAGCAGAAGAAGAAGAAGCAAGAATCTACATGTCAACAGACTAAAGACTGACGGGATCTCGCTGCAGCGCCTCTCCCAGCTCATGGCCGCGGACGAGAACCCGCACCTCGCGCTGCGCATCCAGGTCGAGCCGGGCGGGTGCCACGGGTTCCAGTACTTGATCTCGCCAACGACGCTGCCGCCGCTTCCACCATCCGCGCCCGCGCCCGGTCCAAACTCGCCACCACCGTCATCACCACCCGCCGGCGAGGTGGCGGAAGAGTTGGCGCCGTCGACGACGACGACGAGCAGCAGCGCGCCGTCCGACCCCGAGCTGCGCGAAGACGACACCGTCTTCGCGTTCGTGAAGGAGGACGCCGAACAGGAGGGACAAGAGTCGCCTAAGGTGGTGCTGGACGGGCCGAGCCTCGAACTGCTCAAGGGCAGCAAGCTGGACTTCACGATGGAGCTCATCGGCAGCCAGTTCAAGATCGTGGACAACCCGCACGCCACGAGCAGCTGCGGCTGCGGCACCAGCTTCGACGTCAAGGACTTCGCGTAGATAAGAGGGATAAAGAGATCGGAGGCCAGAAGAAATTATTGAGGGCTAGAAGAAGAAGGACAAGGAGAAGAAGCGAGCATTATACTGCACCGTACCACGCCGTACTGTATACTACTTATTGCTAGTACTAGAGAGAGCGGCGAAAGCAATCCGGTATGAGCGACGTCGTCAGAGAGTTCTTTTGGCTAATCGCCTGTCCGCCTGGCTGGGGAAAGGGGATGGTCGACAGGCGAGGATGCTGCGGATCGATTATTCCGGTGGAGCTCCCCAGAGCACTTGTCTGTCGCCGACCTAATATGAATTTGGAAATCCACCACTCTGAAGTACGTGCGACCGTCGCACGCTTACCAGAGAGCCTCGAGATCGTAACTTAGGCTTCAGGCTGAGCTCCCACACGTCCTACGCCCCGTATGAAGCAACGAGCTGGTTCTGCACATTACCAATTTGATTTGACATTGAGGATGTAATTCAGCAAGCGTCAAGCCCGACCATGCCAACATTAATCATGAGAACCTCTTCCTTGGGGGCGGCAGCAAAGACTTCACATAACCGTGCTTGACAAATCTCCGGAGGTCCATACAATATCTACGGATGTGTTCGACAGGTGCATATATCATAGACACTGTAGCAAGGCGCCGCTTCAACTGAGCGGACGAGTCCCAGAAGCGGCTTGTATTCAGGCTATAGCACGCGAGCACGATTCTCATTTTCGGGGCTGGAATTGGTCATGAAAATCTCAATTCATCGCAAGCATCATTCCGGAACCTTTTTGTACGAACGCCAATACCCCATGCCGAATCATGTCACTTGATGCCTTGATGCTAAACCCATTGACCGGAAACAACCGACTTAGTTCATCTGGCGGATCAGAGCGTTAATCTTCTCCTCCCGGTTACCCAGGTCACCACCCTCGATGAAGTGCTTGAACTTGCGGGGGCGGAAGCCACCGTTGGGGTTGCTGAGCTTGAAGGGCCACAGGAAGTTGGAGGCCTGCTTGAAGTTGGGGCCGACGGTGTAGA